>CM029789.1:16865500-16965500 GCA_017562165.1 Ectropis grisescens | reverse complement strand
TAGACTCCATTTTAACTGTGTTCTTAATTTCAATCCGCGGCCGTTCAGCTGTTCCGACGTGATTGAACGAAGACAGCCTTTCCCAAAGTGGGCGATAACACCCCTATGTGGGCCTAAAAGAGGGCGGTAAGAGACCCAGAAATAACAGAGTCTTGGAGTCCATTGTGTACTACACATACATATCACATACTACATAGGTACTGAACTCTGGTCTCAAGTTAACTCTTGCGGGTAAAAGTCTCGTCCAGAATGAATGTATGATCTCCGCTAATATAGCTCACAAAAATTAATTAGTTTAATTTGGTTTAATTATGGTTTTTACGTATGTGAAAAAATACGGGCGCAAAAAATAATTCATTCCCAAAGTGGGCCACTGACAAAATAAGTTTGGGAACCCCTTGAATTAAAACATCCGAAGTTTCGCATCCTTCTTATATTATAAACTCGAAAGTTTGAAATACTCTATGGGCGTATGTTTGTTACTCTTTCACGCCAAAACTACAGTAGATTATGATATGTAATGGTCTGGAATAACACGTAGGCCATCTTTTATACCGGGGAATAACGGAATCGGGGGCTACGAGGGTTGCTTCTCGTTTGTAATATCAGTATGATAAGCTACTCACATAATATGATACTCACAGATATAAGGTGGCTTTGTTTTCGTAAAATAATTTTCAAAATCGATTCTATGGATCCAAAAATTAACTCCTACAATCCCACAAACTTTATCCCATCATAATATTAGTATACTTTATCTCGTTATAATATTAGTGTACTTTATCTCATAATAATATTAGTATACTTTATCTTGTTATAATATTAGTACCAATTAAATATTAGTTAGTTTAGTTATAATATTAGCATAAAGTATTGTTATTAGAATGTATGTGTATTTTATTTTAGTCAATGATTAGTATCTTAGTTAACTTTTTTTATATTAAGGTATCAAATAACTCTTTATTTGATTACTCCCGTCTTTGTATACTTTAACTTCTTTTTCATCCCATGGTTGCTTGGAAGAGATCGCTTTTAGCGATAAGGTCGCCATTTGCTACTATATTTTAAGATTGTTTTTTAAGTTGTTTGTTTTGTTAAGTGCAATAAAGAGTTTATCTATCTATCTATCAATTAGCTCTATCCGTCTCTTGCACTCTTGCATTTTGCCAGGTCAAGTGTTAATGTGAAAGTTTCGTCAAAATTTTCGCTACATCATGGACTGAGTTCGTGCCGTAGTTGGCAGTAAGTCTGCTCGCGCGTCTGAAAGTCGTGGCTTCGATTTCTACCCAGGACAAATATTTGTGTGATGATTTTTTTTGTATGTTTCCCTATATCATGTGTATTTGTGGTGGTCATTTCACACCCAACACCATCTAGCCTCAAACTAAGTAAATCCATGGGAGCGAGATAGCTGATATTTTATATACCTACTCGTAATAATACTGATATATTTTTAAATTCATATGTGCTTATTATAAATAGAAAACACCCAAGCATAGTACACATATTTGTATTCATCACATATATATTTGCACTGGGTGGGGATTGAATACACGACCCACAGCTTCGCAGGCAGACTTACTACCAACTAAGCCAACAGGCCAGCCAAGCCAACAGTATGTATTATTTATTATTATAAAAAGTATTTCGTATCAGCTATTTTACTCGCATAACACAAGCTTTGGTTAGTTTGGTGCTCATTCATGCTGTGTGAGGAATTTCGGCCAATGTAATAAATTATTCTATTAATATTATAAATGTCAATGTTTCGATGTTTGTTGCTTAATGACGTCATAACATCTAAACGGATCACATCGAAATTCGAAACACATTTAGGCTTTTGTATGAAATAATAGCACATATGTCTATAGGCTCTATACTCGGTTATTTTTATCACGGGAAAATGAACGGGAGTAGAAACTACGGGTTAAACTTTTTAACGGTTTAATAAACACAGTTACAACTATGTTATTGCATCATATTGTTTTCCAGACGTCGATATCTGGTTATAATTCTCTGGTAAATTAGGCCTGCGATTGCTGTCAATCAGTGATGTGCTTGCATCACTGCGATAGTGACGTGAAATCAATAGTGTTGGGGCTTGTAAATGACAGGTTATCGGTTTGTCAACCTCAATTTCCTAAACCCTTTCACCGGAAACGTTCATTACAGAAAATCAGCTATATTTTAGAGTTTCCCTCATTTTATAACTTTTGTAGTGGTGGTAATCTTTACAGAGTCAGGCAAAATTACAGGGTGTAAATATAAAAAAATCTATATTCCGTGGGTGACGTGCGCAGTGCAGTGCCAAGTAATGATTCGGACTCTTCATATTCCAATAGCTGCGTGTCACTGTGCTGTTATGGGCAGGCATGTCGCTTACTATCAGGCACATGGCCTGCTCGACTCGTCACTCTGTAGGTACTATAATAATAAAAAATACTGTAAGTAATAATCTTATTTACCATAAACAGCCCACTATACTTTTTCATACTCGAGACTCGAGACTTTCTCTTACAAGGAGAGAGTCCAAGATATAATACATTATGCTGGCCAAGTGCGGGTTGGTGAAAGAAGTGGCCTGTTTTTATATTATATAGAATGACGATTTTTATATTATAGAGAGACGAGTAGGACATGATGCCACGTAACATCACAGTGACACGCAGCAATTGGAACATTAAAAGTCCAAATCATTACCTAGCACTGTACTGCGCCTGTCACGCCCTGTGATTTCACTGGAAATATTGCTCTTCAAACTGAAACACAGTAATGTTTGCACGTTATTGCTTGGCGGTAGAATAGGTGGCATAGGTGTGGTCCTTCCCTAGGCGGACTCTGCAAAGAGTACTACCACTACACCAAAAACTTCACCGTTAAAATTAATGTAAGTACCTACATCAAACATAATGTAGGGATCTGAACTTCACGACACTAAAACCCAACTTTTTCGTCACTAGCTTATCACGACGTCAAAAATATATAAACCGTACTAATTTTATTAATGTCAATGTTTGGATGTTTCTTGTTCAATCACGTCGTAATCTATGAATGGATCGGGTAAAAATCTGGAACAAAAATTATAGTTTAGAACAACAGATAAGTTTTTTTTAATAATTTTTTATCCCAGAAAAACAACGAAAACGGGAACTATGTGGGCATAACCGTGGGGCGCAGCTACCGTTATAGATATTGACTTACACTAATGAGACTTAAATGAGATTAAACAAATAACATCATGAATGCCTTGACTCTATCTTTGCGAGAGAAGGCCCCGAGTCCCAGAAGTGGGAACATTTACTGGTCTGTTTATGGTGGTAAACAAAGAACATTAAAAATATGATCTCATATACCGAACTGATTTCGGGCAAATAAGACCACAAGTGTTTGCCACACTCCCCGCTGCGCCGGTATGTTGACCACAACCGATGTAAACGGAGTGTCATAACTCAGCATCCAGCCCATTAGAGGGAGCCGACGGCACCGCTCGCCCCTGGCCTCCTGCCAGCGAGTCTGCGTCCTAAACACGAATAAAAAATGCATTTTACGGCGATAAGGCGAACTTTATCGCGTTATATTGGACTTGTTGTTTTGATCTATGGGGCTCTAGCTATGTCTAAGCTGTGGAATCCGTTACCTGAGTTAGTTTTCCCTGATAGTTACTTCGTTTCTTCAAATCGAGAGTGAATCATTTTTTTCTAGGTAAGCACGCTTCATCGTAGACCACATTTTCGCTTAACATCAGGCGAGACGGCGATCAAGTACTCTAACTGTTTTGTTTTTTTATTGATAGCCGGTTTGCACTTGTCCTCTATCTCGCCTGATGTTAAATGATGATATGATCTACGATGGAGACCACTTATCTAGAAATTGATACACTCTAAACATGAAGACACCAGAAGAAATCCATCAAGGAATACCCACTTAGGCAATTTATACTATAGTTTAGATGTTAGATATTATTACGAATGTAGAGTTGCGTCTCTTTATTTGAGTCGTTGGAACATATATCATGAAACGACGTTGCTTTATCGAGCTGCGCACAAATAAAAAAAATAAGGTGGTATATTATACTAGATCATGCAGATTAGTAAGGATGTACAACAGCCAAAATGTATCAAATGAAAAACAATATTTCGGCGACATAATTATTGAACAAGTTACATACACAAACTTATCACGTTCTCAATTATTTTTAATTACGTCCAGTTACAGTTTCCAGTACGCTTGGTCGCGTTACAATGACGAGACGTCTCGACTTCACGGTATCATCTTCACTAGTCTTATAAAACAACCAATTAAACTTAATTTACCATAGGTGCACTCACCAAACTTGCAGAGCATGAAGAAAAGGAATGTATTTAAACTTGGGTGTAAGTAAAATACATTATGATAAACAGCCATACATTTTCAAACTTTGAAACGCGTTTATCTCCAAACTATTTGTTTTGCAACAAAATCAATACTTTTGTTATGAATAAATTTTTGAATTAAATTTTAAAAACATGTTTGTTATTTCTTTCAGTTTAGTTTTGTTCCCTAACAATCTTTCTATGTCTGAACGGGCCTTTTATTTTTCGAAAAGTTTAGTAGTGCCATGGGTAATGAGGTAATTCACGGGAAATTTTACAGTATGCAATTAATCAGCCAATAAGAGCAGTAGTGTCACGGGAAAATAAAATTTCCCGTCACACTACCAGTAGTGCCAAGCGGTAGTGTCAAAGGAAATAAACGCACGTGAACACGGCCACTAATAAAGTAATTGTGTCATTAGTTAGGAATTTTATATGGGGATTGATTCCTATAATGCCGTATTGTATTTCATGTAAGTAAACATAAAGCGGGGAAATAATAATTAAACAATTTAAATACTCAGAAGAATATAATTTAGGTCTGGCCAAAACAGATTGACGCGACGCCGACGGTCCGAACCCTGACCGCGTTTCGCTATTTGATTAGCCCAACCCCTAACTTAACAATTACATTCCACAAATCTCCAACTCACATCTCTAAATGTTTTTGAAGTTACACTTATTTAGCGCGTTGGGGGGAAAATGGTGAGAGTAAGAGATAAGAGGGAAACGATGGGCGCGTACACCGTTACGAAAAACCAACATCCTGAAGTTAGGCAACATTTTAGTAACCTAGTAACTAACTTCAGATTAATACATTTCTTATTTTGAAGATATTATCTTTTCTATAGTTGAAGTTTTTTTTTATTATTTTTTTTTTTTTAAATATTGGTGGACAATTCACACACAACACCATCTGACCCCAAACTAAGCAAAGCTTGTGTGATGGCAGCCAGATAGCTGATATAATACTTATATAGTTTTAAATACATACTTATTATACATAGAAACACCCAGACACAGTGCAAACATTTGAATTCATCACACAAATATTTGCACTGGGTGGGGATCGAACCCACGACCCTCGGCTTCGCAGGCAGAGCTACTACCAACTAAGCCACTAGGGCAGTTAGGGTTCTTGGCACGAAGAATAAAGAGTAGTAGGTATTTACTTTTTATGTTCGTACATAAGTACAAACACATTTTTTGTTCTTAGATTATTTCAAGACGATAAGTAGGTACCTAAAATAATATGTCCCACGACTATCCATCCATCCATAATGTCAAAGAGCAAGAATGGTGTTGCCAAAACAAGGAGCTAATACAAAAAAATCGGGAAATAAATCGCGTCGCGAGAGTAATGGATCGTTCACGGCTCCCTACTGTTATCTTTAGCTTATTTCCCAAGTTTTTTCCTTAATCTTTCACGATTCTCTTTTTTACGTAAACATTTTTGACGTGTAAGAGATTAGACATAAAGCCTGATATCACTTTTTGTGATACAAGCGGATGAATACTTTACTAGTCTACGCGTTTTTACTCACATTCGAGGAGTAAATAAATAAACTCCTTCGACGGTTTCGATGCCAGCAACTGTGCTATGATTAACAATATTTCTTTAATGCCTAGTGACTTAGTGGGGAGAATCTCCAATATCACTATCGTGACTTCGTAGGTTCGAATCCCGCCTGTATTTTTGAATATTTTTACAAGTGCGAGTTCGTCATTACCACATGCTATAACGGCGAGTGAAAATAGCGCGCGGAAACATATTTATAAAAAAAAACATTGTCTATGATTTTAAGCAAACCCGCACTTGACCAGCCTGGTGGTTTATGGTCTTGATCCTCTTCTTGCGAGAAAAGGCTCCTGACTCCCGGTAGAGGGGACCTAAAGTGCGCTGTTGATGATCATTGATGATGCTTACGTGGTACTTGCTTCATGCAAGCTTGTAAAACATATCAAATTGTCGTAGCTGATAGTAATAGATAGATAGATAGATAGATATACTCTTTATTGACACACCAAATAAAATTAAACACAGAAAAAAAAGAAACAATACATTTTACAGTATTGCGACAATGGGCGACCTTATCGCAGAAAGCGATCTCTTCCAGGCAACCTTAGGATGGAAAATAATATTTGGACAAGTATACGGGGTGTGCGAATAAGAACTATGATAAAAATAAAATAGAATAATTAAATACCTACATATATAATACATACTAATAAATACAATATAAATACAATTGTAATTGCAACTGGAGAAAATCGACAAACAACAACAAACTACATTTTCAACAAATAAAATTGTTTAACATTGGTTTTGAATGTATTCAGAGAAGGAGAATGTCTGATGTGGACGGGTAATTCATTCCACAACTGAGTTGCCCTGTAAGTAAACGACATGCCATAAAAAGTTTCAGTTCGAGCCGAAGGTAATAAGTAATTATTACTAATATTCTCAGACAAATTGCTACTATTGAGATTTCTTGGGTTCTACTATAAAACACCCGACCTTTTACCGCTTAGTTAAATCGGCTTTGCGTTTGCTATTACTTATTCTATCATTTCAAGCAAAAAGAAAAGAAGAGAGAGAGAGCTATATCAAAGCTAAGACAGTTAGATATATAGATAGAGATAGGCGGTAGACCCTCCGGTGAATTCGACAGCTTTTCAAATTATTCGTATTTTCATGTTTCTCAGGCATTTCAACTTTTTGAGATTCCTCTTTTTTTGTGTGTCCGTCGATATCTTTGTCGCCGATTAATCGATTTTTACGGTTTTTTGATGTTGGTGTCTGGTTTTCTAGAGAATCATGAAATTATATTGGAGAGTAAATGCAAGACAACACATAAACGTACAAAACTTGAAGAGCATCTAGTTAAACTTAGCGAACGCACTTGTAGACTTTTAAAAAGTAAAGCAAAGTTAGATCTTAATTTAACTTGAAATAATACGTCGGCCCGATATGAAAGTTTTAAATATCTACCTCTATAATGGCATGTCTACCCTCACATTAACATACTTCTACTTTATGATCTGTTAAGCAGAACCTGATTCAGCACTGTTGCTCTTGTGCTAACAATATTATGTATATCCAGGACAGACGAGCAAAGGAATACAGAAAAAAAACTTCTGTTTCCTTACAAAACTTTTTATTTTGTTTAAACTGCTTTGATGTTTTAAAGAGAAGGTCTAATACTGACGTGATGCCATTGAAGTTTTATTAATACCATTTTTTTTTAAATTTATATATATGCCATAGATGGAGGTTTTATTTTAATTTCAAGCTCAAGTAGAGTTATTTTTTTTAGATAAAGAATTTGGTTTGAATAGTTACTGTGATAATTACAATTACAGCTTTATCACAAATCTCCTGTTCCCATAACTATATATTTTCCTTGCACATTTCAATTCATAACAGTTAAGCTAGGAAGATAATCCATAATGAAATTAAGTTTGTCTTTACGCCCTTGCTAAGACCACGTGTAGCGCATTAAGATAACGTAACGAGGTTGATAACGTTATTACATCCATATAATAACCATCATAACGTTCTTGTTATAACCATAGCTAATAACGGTGGCTTGTTGGGTGGCAAGGGTTGCAAGATTCGAATTACAAAACCAAGCAACTTGACTCTTTTAATTGGCAGACGGTGACGTGACTCCTTAACTGCTCACACGTGTACAGTCTTTGAAAGTGTTGCCAATATTGTTGAAAAAAAAAACGACAATTTAACAAGTATGCTGACAGAACTTTAGAACTTTCTCTATAGGTAGGCGTTTATTTAATATCTTTTATTACCCAGGGCCACTAGCTTGTTTTGATAAATTATTTCGTTTTGTGCTTATTAAATTTAATTCGATCAATTTTATTTAGGATAAATAAGTAGTTTAATCTGCTTAATATTTATTTTAGTTAGTTTATTAATGTATTTGTTAAATACAAACCATAAAGAAACAACTCGCCATGAGCTTAAAATTTTACAAAATATTCTTAAGCCCCATAAAATGACGTTGTTTTCATATTATAGCACATGTGTAAGTATTTATTCGATAGAAGTGTTATTTACCTATGCCCAGCAACACCAGCCAAATCCAGACTACGTGTCTCTACAAAATCGTGGAATGATCTGACTATTTGTCAACTGACAAGCTTGAGGAGTAAATGAAACTCATACCTTTTGAGTCTCGCAGAAAATTCTTGAAAATGTCAAACCATTTAACAAATTAAATTATTTAAAAAGACAGCAAATACAATTTAGCACAAGGCATTGAAAATAATGTCACGATTAGACATGCTAAGAATATTCGGCTACCATTCGGTATTCGGCATATTCGGCCACTTTGTTTGGTATTCGGTATTCGATCGAATAATAGGTGCTATTCGGCCGAATACCGAATCATGGGAAATCATTTTAATCAAAAGTTGTATTTACTAACAAATTACAATACATTAATAAGTAAATTTAATCAGCTTTTCAGCATTTGACGGCAGTAAACGATTACACTTTCTCGTCGTAAATGATACCAGCTTCTGAAAACAACCTCTCACGCTATTCTTGGGAGAAGAAAGATACATTTTAGCAAATTTTGAGAGGTTTGGGTATTGTTTTTCATTAGCTGATCACTTGTAAGGATCAGCTTTCCGATCTAGGCGATTTGATTTCAAATAAAAAATTGGTTGCCTGTAAAGTCGGTATACGGGCGAAAGTTTTACGTGACAACGACTTTGAGTGGTAAAATAACTTTACGGAAGGGACGCGTGCCTCTCACTCGCTCTCGTTGTGAGCGCATAACGTGAGCGGAGCGTAACGCAGTTTCTTGAAGTGTCACCCGGCAAACCAATTTATAAGACGTTGTCACGTCAAAATCTATCTCATTTGCCACAGTATTCTTCTCCATGTTCTCATCATTACTATTTCGCATTTTATCTTTAGCGATTTCCTCAAAGCAGTTCCAAAGACTGTCTGTGTCTGAAAGTTTGACTGTGTATGTCAAATGACTTATCATTTTTCTTCAATTTCTTCTCTTATGACGTGGAGAAGAATCGTCATTGGCAGTACTAGACTCATCATTACAACTTTGTTTCAGAGCTTCTAGAGTAATTTTTTGTCGGGCTCTTTCTGCTTGTACAAAACCTAGGAAACTTGTTTTGAAGCGTGGATCAAGAAATGTAGCGACTAGATATTTATTGTTTTCATCAAAATTAAATCCTTTGTTTTATATGACGTGTGTCGTGCCGTGACGTGATTTACTCGCAATTGAAACAGTCGAATAACCTCACACTCACCGGGCGCGTTTCTCGCAACCTGTCGTATTATTTTTTACGCGCTCGACTAGCATGTACTTTGTGGCGAATATTCGGCGCTTCGGCCGACAGCGTTGCCGAATATTCGGTATTCGGCCAAATCACTATTCGTGACAACTCTAGTCATGATCATTGCTTAAACTCTTGGAAAATGACGATCCCTAATCAATTATTTCAGTTGTTTTAGATTGTGAGAGCTAGTATAATAATTACCTAATCAATCGTAACACCATTTAAAAATAATATTACAATCATTTTTAGATTTAAGTTATTGACAGTGTTTTTGCCAAGCTTTCAGATTTAGTAATGAATGTAGGTTACAACTTTCTAAACTCGCTTCAAAATACATATTCATACCTTTGCAAATCTTAACGTAAACTAATATGCCAGATTCATCTTTGTTCTCCGTAATGGCGTTGCTTAATTCGCAAAGTTGCCACATTTGTCATGCGTGGATTAAGCCCCGTGTTGCCAGTTGGAAAACGTTGCACTCCCTCATTGTCAGCCCACACGTTATTCTCTTACTAAACGCTTTCATCTGTTAGTTTTGCTCTTATTTCTTCGTCAGTTTTATTCTTATTTCCGTCCTTATGTGTCACTGAGTTTTAAGTGGACGTGTTGTTAATCATAGCTGTAATTTACACTGTCACTGCTAATTGGAGATAAAACTGCTGGACGGCTTTCGTTTTAATTTCGGCTGGGCCGATATTGGGTTATATTATTGAAACAACTAACGGAATATTTTTACCATATTTCTTTTGGGATCTCGAATTTGCGAGCTGGTTTTTAAGTATATTTATTCATTTGAGTATGCCGTTATTATGTATGAGTGTGTTTGTTTCGTATTGTTCTCAGTTTGGAATATGTGTATGGGAGGGATTCTTTGAAACTACAATTAAATACAGTCGTTTCAGGAAGATAAGTTCAGAGGTTAATCAAAGTTTTCTCGTCAACTCATGAAGGATAAACGTACGTATTAACGTTACGGATGTACGGATAATAAATATTGGTGAAGAATTCACACACAACGCCATCTGACCCCAAACTAAGCAAAGCTTGTACTACGGCGGCCAGATAGCTGACATATAACATTTATATACTTTTAAATACATATTGAAGGGCAATGTTTCCAGAGAACATACACAGTCTAGAGACAAAATATCTTAGATCTCTGGGTGACGAGCGCTGTGCTGTGCTAGGTAATGATTTGGGCTCTTTTTGTTCCAATAGCTGCTTGTCGCTGTGCTGTTATGTGGAAGGCATATTGCTTACCATGAGGCACATGTCCTGCACGTCTCATCACTATACTAGGTAGGTTTATAAAACAAGAACAAAATTAAAATTTTTGATTTATCTCCGACCACCTCGGATTTGTAATCTGTGCAACATTCTACTAGCCAAACCCTTTTATTTGATACCCATATTGATGTAGCTTGGGAAAAAATATTTTGTCCGCCATTTTGTGGAGGTGACCATCTTAAATCGATATTAGCCAAACATAGCTAAGAACAGCCGCACGGAAATTAACCTTTAAATAGAAAAATCGCACCGAAATCGGCCTTATCCGTTTGAGCTCTACGGTGCCACAGACAGACACACACGCAGACACCCTGGCAGGCAGAGAGACAGACAGACAGAGATCGACGTCAAACTTGTCACCCCTTTTTTTGGTCGGGGGTTAAACATCAGTTAATTCTATCCAAAACTTTCAATCAATCTTTAACAGTTTAATTTAGTCAGTTGAACAGCGCGCCAAGAATTAGAGAGTAAGCGGAAACGTGTAAATGGAAATCTTCAGGGAAAGTTCAATTCTTTCTTGATTGAAATACTTTTGAACTGTGCACTAGTTGGGGCTTAATTAAATGAAGTCCTACTCTCTAAGTCTCTACGGAGTAGGGATCTTAGGATAGGTATTTTCTGGGCCGGAGATATTTCAAAGGTTTGATAACCGTTGGTTTGGCAAACACGTTGTCAAACAAATTGGCAGCTATAGGGACTGCCGATAGAAGTGAAAAATTATTTTTGGAAACTATGCGGACAAAACCGGAGGGCGTTACTAGTCTGGAATAGTTCATCAAAGCATTTTCGTCTAAATAAGTCTTCTAAGCAAGGCCATTAAGACTAGATTGCCATGCTTCTAACCATGATTCACCTGAAGATTTCTTTCATTTACGAGCGTGATGCTTGAGCTCAAATCACAGCCCTCGAAAAATCTGTGTGTGGTAAAAAGAAAGAAGTTTTCACTTTAAAAATAAATCGAGTAAAAAAGGAGTTAAAGGTACATATTAATAATATGTAGATCTCGGACAAAATATTCTTAAAATACTTAAATACATAAATTTATGTAAGAATAATTTGTCTGCAAGATAGACGGATAGACAAAATCTTTATTGGACTTAGTAAAAGAAATACAACAATATTAAACACGAATAATTGTTTGTCAAGAAATATCTGACTAAGAAATGTTTGGAAGGTAAAATCCAAATAACATTCGAGTTTCCGTGGCAGAGCGTCAACACTCAAGAAAACGCGTCGGTGCTCGCGTTTGTGCAGGTCCACCTTTTCGGGAACATCCGTAATTTCATCGAGATTACGCATTTATTCACAAGGACGCGGTACATAATAAACGAAATGCGAGCGACCTGCGTACTATCGGACTTATTAGGGTGCGACCGCACCGGGTCACCACACGTATGTATACCTGTGTATACCAACTATGGTATTGTACTTATTCGGAGTTTAAATAAGTAGTATAGTTAAAATATTTGATTTCGAATTAGTTTTTTAAAATGTTTTTGGACTTCAGTGCCTTCCTCCAACGATAAATTAAAAGGAGAACTTTGTCACTACATACATGCTATATTAAAAATGCCTAATTTTATATTAGAATATTTTTTATATTATACAGTGACGGGATGAGCCTGAAAGAGGTGCTATTGTAAAATACACCACTGCCCGTAATAATTAAGTGCCACAAAGCACTATACTGCGCTCGTCACTCATTGTTATCAGATGATTTATCTCTTTATATTTTATTTATTTATTTTAAGTATACATCGCCACATAATATGTATATGAGTAGGAAACATTTAGTAAAAATCGATGCACTCTCGATTTATAATATCTCTAAAAAACATTGCAGTTCAAACCGGAACACATAACGTATGAACATTATTGCTCGGCGATAGAATAACTGTCAAAGGCGTGCGTACTTCCCCAGGCGAATTCCTACCACTACAAAAACTAAGTACTTCGACTGTAGTGCGGATTTACCCTCAAAGGGTCTACGCCATCTCCCCATCTTGGCATTATTGCTGTACGACTCCTGATTATGAGGACCCGAGGAATTCTGGCCTTTGCGGATATTTTCAGAGGTGAGACTTCATTTGCGGGAATATTTTTTGGTATCTTTTAATTTAAATCAAAGGTCGAGGCGGTGTATAATTTGTACCAGACGGGTCACCGGGCGGTTTGCCGACATTTGTACAGATTTATTTAGCAGTTTACGCAGTGTGGTTTAATAAAGTCTTTAGCCTGTTTCATTTAATTTGGAGAAACGAATTACTTACCCTATATTTTCATTTACTTTCTTATTGGCTTTCCGTAATGTAGACTGTATTCTACTGTATTTACGTTACGTTTCTTACGGTATTTCGGATATAATATCTTGGCTGACTTCTAAATCTAGGCTTCATATCCTAGGGATCATTTCTGAGAAGTAAATTATTTCCCACAAAATAAGGAGACAGCGACAATCTTTTGCGAAGCTTTACAAAATTTCTAGAAAACATTTTTTGTTGATAAAATGGTAATCAATTTATTATACTCGTAATGTTATTTTATCCAAGCGGAAGTTGTTGGTCTGGACAGTCATTCTGTATAATTCTTCAGGTTTCTATCCGCAGATTACGAAAGCAAAATAGTTGGACACAAAGACGAGTAATTTATTTAATAGTACAACAAGGAAGAGTCCACTTGTGTGCGCATGCGTCTGTTGGCTCCAAAACTAACACGCTACCACTTGAATCAAACAATAATATCGCCACATCACATTTGATAAGTAAATATGCCTGGGCTGCTCATACATACATGCCTGTGATGCCTGTGCACGGCATCACAGGCATGTATGTATGAGCGGTGCACTACTTATTTTGGGCGGCAAGTTATTTATTGTTTTGCGAGTTTTGCATGTTAAAATAAAATAGATAATGGACAAAATAGATTTTTGTTAACTTGGAAAAGTGTGAAGTAAGAGTGAAGGTTTAACGATGTGCAAGCATAGATTTAGATCACAGATGTGCCCTCCCAAACTTCAAGGAGCACGGAATTTTGTCATAGTTGGGAAGAGTAAGCTCACTCTTTCCGTTCTAGTCGGTTGAAGGAAGTGGTGAACGTTGGACGTTTTTACTTATCACTATTCGTTGTCAACAACAAAATTAAGTAGAACCACAGCATACTTCGCAGCGACACTGCCAGCCATTCCAGGGGTCGAGTAGATTGGTGTTGTGTAAATCGCTCCGCTACAGACAGTCCGAGAGAGACGCAGTTTGCTACCAATTTCAGGATTCTTAGGGCACATCTATAGCTCTAAATCGTTGAACGCACACCAACAGCCAAAAACAACACGATTAAGTTGGCTGACAACAGACTGTCTCTTCAGAGTGAATGTTTACGATACGCGTGTACACCGAATTTAAGCTCTTGCTCTGCCAACTTGCCATTGAAGTTAGTTACGTCTTGTTTTAAAGTAAAAAACATCTTTTGGCGCACCACATACAGATTTTTCGTGGGCTGTGAATGAAGCTCCGCGTGACGCTTGGAAATAAAAGAAACGTTTGGGTGATCGCGGGACTGCCAAGTGTCTGCCGCACATAGTAAGTAATCACTACGTTATAGCCTGCCGTAGTAATTTACATTTTCTTTGGTATCTGCTGCTGACAGTTCAGTCTGTTTTTTAATTTATTTTTTGGGATGGATACCAGTCCTTTAGCCGTTTCCTACCACTGTCGTGCCCAAAAATTGCTCACATTGCTCTGTTATTTCTCTGGAAACACTGCCCCTTCAAACCGAAACATAGTAATGTTTGGATATTATCGCTTCACATTTGATAGCTTCAACGTTTTAACAATCATTTTACAGTTGACTTAATAGCCAAAACAAATTTTATTATCACCATCAATCAGCCTAGCCTATCTCTGTCTACTGCTCTGGCAGGCGGCCCCTTGACGATCCATAATTTTGCGCAATATTGTGAATCGTGTAATATTATTGGCCGTTTAGGGTTCACATTGAATATTGCAATCTTGAATTGAATGAAAGTTTGAGCAAGTGCAATTGTTATTGCCTAAATTTTTTTCATTGCGCTGTATAGGGTCAGTATTGCGCAATATTTGTCAGTCTATTGCTCGTCTTGACGAGGACGAGATGACGTACGACGAGAATGCAGAAGAATAAGAAAGAAAAGATAGTTCATCTACGAATATGGTTATTCAATTGTTCAGAGAACTGATCTTAAAGTCGCGTTTAATTAAATGAGATAAATCTATGTCTTCGTGCACTCCACAGTCTAAGTAAAGAGTTGCAATCTGTCGTGGACTAGATCACTGCAGAAATATACCATTACCAAGAACAGCGTTCGTCTATAAAAAAACATTGTTGACAAATATTTAGATCAAATACCATTCAGGGATTTTCGTTTCGCTATATTTTTGACGTGTTGTGACCCCTCAGGCTGAGAACGACAACTTCCTAAAACGACAACTTCCTAAATTGTGACGTGTAACGTCTTATAACTCGATGATAACCGGCTGCTAGCCCGTACATTCATTACGATTATTGTTTTTAATTTGTAGTATATATAGTAGGTACCTATAGGAAATATTTTAATCTTGTGGTTTAAGACTTACTTTTGGAACTTACTTGAAATAGGTATCTGTTGAGGAAACATGCTTCTACACAACTTTTTTAATGTGTTTTTTAATGTTACCCTTAAATAAAGTTTACAGTTATTTCGCCGTTCTAGAATTCTAGATTGTTTAATAGTCATAGAGTTGTACCTAATCATACAGAAACGATTTATGCTCACTGTCACGTTCCCATACTCCTACATTCGGCTATCAATATGCGTCATAGAAAGTAGGTATGTCGACTGGTATCTAGACTGTACGTCGACTACGCAAGTTCTAAATATTCTGTTGGCACAGAGTGACGATAATGTAGGACTGGCGTGTAAAATTTTTGTTTAAACCATTTAAGTAGCAACTATATTAATAGACTGTTATTATTACTATTTAGTTACATATTAATTTTATTGTCTTTCTCCTAATATTAAAACTGACAAAGTTTGGATGTTTGTTGCTCAATCACGTCGAAACTTCTGAACAGATCAGGTTGAAATTTAGATTACAATTAGATTATTTATAGACGTACGTGTTATTCCATAACACGTACGCATATGTATCCCAGGCAAATTACGGGAACGGGAACTACGCGGTAAAACCGCGTATCCATATTTTCAATATAAAAACATAAAGAGATTACAAAAAACATAAATACTAGATTAGAATTAAACCCTGCAGCTGAGTGGAGCTCAAGCTACCAGTGGTTAATGTAGTGAAGTGAAGAACCTGATGCTGCGTGCCGTGTCCAGGATAAGTATCTTCTATATCTGACAAAACTATCTAGCGAAAGTCTCTTCTGATTTTGGTCGACGCTTTTCACACTATAAGACCTCTGATATATATAACATATAATCAACTTTCATGTCAACTTTGGGATAAAGTAGTATACAATTCTATAATCATTCCACGCCAGAAATACCATCTTCATCATTCGAACATCGAAAGTTAAGACGGACGAATCAAAACCAGAATCCTTCCTTCATAAAGCACCGCCACTACTGAGCAAAGCAGGTCGTCAGTATATTGGTGCTTAGTTATTTACAAGTGGACTGGCAGTAAACACTCGGCCGAAGTAATTCCTGAAACAAACGGCCCAGCTGCTAACAGATGCGGATAATTGTTATTAGTAGATACCATTACGATTGGCCAAAGTTGGACGCAGTTTGGCAGATGACCAACTTCCCAAGGGTTCTTTATGGACTTTTGAAGGGTGTTGAGAGCTAGCGAGCATATTTAGGTCAAAATATTATTCGCTTAAAGATATTGCTTTGCTAACTAAATAACTAAACAAAACACTTTCGGTCTTATTCATAATAAATGCTTATAGAAGACTTAAAACACTCATTAGTTAAAACGCTTGATAAGCTTCTAAAACGTTCCATAAAATTCCGTATTCATAAACGCTCTATAAACCTTCTATAACTAAAGCATTACTAATATCAGTTTTAGGATCAAAATGTTGCCATTATAATGTAATCGATCGATTTTATAGACAAACTGACAGAATCGTCCACAGATAAAACGAGTTTGATGGTGGAGCCATAGACAATGTTACAGAATAAAAAAAAATGACATACACTGTGAAGTTATGAAGCGGGGGAAATTTAAAGTTATATTACTAAAATGTCGTGGTGTTCGTTCGTTCTCACATTAATTTCTTGTATTTTATAAAACAAATTGCTAAAGAAATAAATTCCGAAAGTAAAAGTATCAATCCTACTTATATACACTTTCCGTCGATGTGGATTACTTTCATGTCAACATGTTTTATTCTTTCACCATCAACACCAAACATTACCTACATTGGTTTTTATACACTACATAATATATACTCACTACTTTCACATACATTCAAACGTATGGAATATTTGAAGCAAGAATCCTAGTACCTCGATTTCACGTGTTTTCCGACAATCAAGCTCATAATTCTCAGAAGCTATGAAGAAGATGGAAGAATTAAGAACATAATATAACAAAGATACTCCCAACGCTCAAACGCTGGACATTGGCGAAATTACGGTGACATTACCGAATGGACACCAAAAAAAAAGTTGAAGTATAATATATATGTCACAACGCCATTTTGACACCAATCAGCTGTTAAGAGTCGGCCATACTTGCCTTAAAACACCGCTAAAGTAGGGTTCTCGGCTCTATAACTTTATAGAAGGCTTATAGCGTTTTAGCGCTAAAATGCTGTTATGAATACCATTTTTCCTAAGACGTACTATAGCAAGTCTTTAGAAATGCTATAACTTTTTATGAATAAGACCGTTTATGTTCTCTGGGCCTTATTTGCTTTGGGCCTCATTTCACAAGGCGGTGAATGCCATAATCTATCAATACCATCATCATTAATCATTAGCCTATCATTGGCCTCTTCTGGACATAGGCCAGGGACATAAGACATAGGCTCTCCCATGACTTGCAATTCTACTCTACTTCTTCTTCTGTCTTCTGTATAACATAATAAAAAAGAACTTTAATAAATAAGAACTAAAAAAATATAATTAAGTACTATCACCACGTTGATTAAATGCGGGTTGATGAGTTTTTTTGAGTTGACCAGTTTCCTCACGATGTTCTCATTCACCGTTAATGCAGATGGTGATGACTAACTTCTACATCTACACTCCGCAAAAATCAGATGAAAAAATAGATGCAAGCAAGATTCTAATCAACGACTTTACTATACTCAAAGGTGCAGACGTGATACTCAAAGGGGAAGCATAGACAACCCACTAAATGTACCCATGGCTGGGATTCGGGGCTTTCTCTCACAAAGAGAGAGTCAAGACCATAATCCACTATGTTGGCCCAGTGCGGGTTGGTGGATGACACATGACCTCGAAAGATTCTAGGTTCACCTTGATTTCCTCACGATGTTTTTCTTCGACATTTTAAGCTAGCGGCATTACGGACATGACTTCGAAAAGACAGTGGTGCGCGTGGGTATGAACTCAGGACTTCCGGATCGGCAGGCACCGTTCTCCCGACTAGACCAACCGTAACTTCAGAGGGGAAGGCGGAACTATATTACAACTTATTTCTATTTACTTAATTTAGCCATTCCACAGACTCCGTGTCAGACTTTTTTTTTATTTATTTTTTCATTAAATTTAGCAACTCCACAGACTCCGGGGTCCGTGACCATTTGTTTTCTTTTTTACATGAATCTGGGATTAGGAGAAGTAAAGGAAATAGGGTGGAGTAGGGAACATTTTCATTCTAATTCTAGGCCTATTTTATTTTCTAAACCGCCTCCCCCCGGCCCAGCGCCTCCACCACGACTGCATTTCTGTCTTTGATGGCCATCTGCAAATTGAGTGTGTCAGACTCAGACTATATTACAATTACTATAATATAACTAATATTATAGTAACTGTGATAGGCAGTTTTGGTAGCTTTATGACAGACACCGATAGATGGATTTAAAAAATCTGAATGTTGTTCAGAGTAGCAGTAGTAATCGCAAGGTAGTTTGTAATCCTCTACATAGCATGCGTCGGTAGGAGGTTCTTCACTCTGCAGCCCAAAGCACCGGTAGTTTTGGTTCTATCTCGCTACTGGTGGCGATCCAAGTTTAGACTTTTTTATTGTTTTTATTGAAATTATTTACTTTGTAAAAGGCTAACTCTAATAAATCCAACATAGTAAATTATTAGATTAATTAGAGTGTTTAATCACATGTATAGAACTTTAATAAGTAGGATTATTCATCACAACACATTTATCTGAAAGTGGATTAAGGATAAAACCGCAGTGCATGCAACTAGTGAACGTGAAAAAAAAAAACACAAACCTCGCGTGCGTTATAAATAAAAAAACGTTTGAAAACCCTTGATAAGAACAGCACTATAAAATAACATTTTCTTTATGCCGCGTAGCAAGAAAGTTATTTACATAAAAAGAGGAAGAAAAACTTGTCAAGTAAAATGATTTTGCCATAGTTACAGACCGCTTCAAGAGCCTTGGCCGGTACTGTGATCTTTTATTGCCGTGATTGTTTGATTCTAAGACAGTTGAGTTGATATGCATTGCGATTGTGTGTCGTATAGGGCAGTAATAAGGTTCGCGGTCGCAGTGCACGAAATGTAGAGCGTCAATTGTCTCGCAACGTCATTGCAAAAAGAGCTGACGGTAAGGGCCCTAAAGGGCTCTTGGCCCTCAGGCCTGACGAGACAAATGCTTTGTCCACCCTTGTTAGCTGACCCCTCTTTTGGGGAGACACTCGTGATGTGGCGGCCAATTATAATATTAAAAGAAATGATGAAACAAAAAAACGAAAACTGCGACAGGTTTCTTAGAGGGTCCCTGTCTATATGCTATATAATGGACTGTCTTAATTGGCATATCTAATTCCTTTCTAACAAATAAACTCAAATACTGGACTGGACCGATTAAAAATTCTATCACCAATAGAATACATTATCGCTGAGTACCCTCTCTTTCCCTCCTCGGGTGAATCAATCACTAAGCAAGGATTGTACTATGGGAGCCATATAGATGATTTAAGACTCAAATTTATGATGATTGTAAATAGATACTTATAATACACTTGCTGAATCTGTTTCTCCGTTCTTTTAACCAGGTCCAGACTTTCCGGCGGAATTTCAAACCAAATTTTAACCTTCATGTTAGATAACAACACCCGGATCTAGCACAAATATTTGCGTCTATCACATACATATTTCTTTGCCCTGGGTGGCAAAAGACTTACGGGTTTGTGAACAGACCGTGCCAACTGAGTCACGAGGCCAGTGACTGGAGAACTCAAAACAGACCAGGGAAGCTATGATTCTTATTAAACACAACATAAGTACATGTTGTTCATTACGTGTAACACGTACCTATTTTGTTTTTATTTTGTGCAGGGTACATAATAGACATGGTGACTAAAAAAAATGTATTAGTTCGTCTATGAGATTACTACAACACATAGTTCTCGTATTTTTAACACGCTTTTTTAATTTTATTAAAAGGTTCACTTTTAACTATGTACAAGTACCTAAGTGAGAAAATCTGGGAATCTCAAATTGACCCACTGCCCGGTCTTCGATTAGAATGAAATTTTGCGCACGCTCTGAATTCTGATGACAATACATGACTAGCTAAGATACATCATTACAAATCCAATATGGTGGCCTCCCCAAGATGGCGGACTGGCTGTTTGAAATCCACCCCCATGATATGGGCATCAAATGAAAGGGTTTGCTGTTAGGAATACGAAAAAAAATGTCACGTGACTTAAATCTAACATGGCGGACAATCATCCAATTTTGTAATTTTCAGTACGTGCTAACAGCGTGTTTTTTTAGTTTTTGAAACTATTAATATTATTACTTTTAGATTTACAAACAAAAAATTACGAAGATACAGTGCTTAGAAGTTTCGAGTAACACTTCAAGTCACTTCATTCATCAAACTTCTGGCATAAATCTCGTATATACCAGTATATGTATACATATAGACGTGACGTCCCAACCTCAAACCCGGAAGTGTGATAATCTATATCTTTGTCGATTTTTTTCAGTATAATAAAAACAAAAAATAACTGGCCCATTTTTTCCGTAACCATCAACCCAATTAGTATATCACACAACAAAAAAATTGTCGAAGTTTTTTTTCTGAATTTGATGATCTGATATTTAAAGCACTGTAAGTACTTTAAATATTATCTAATTCGTTTCTAATATTGAGTATCTATATGAGCTAGAGCATCTATATTTAAGTCCTGTATGTCATGAAGAAAACTGATTCACAGATTTTCTAAAACACACTTTCTAAATACTAGTGAATGTATCTAAATATCTACAAATACTAGTGAGTATTATTACATACAACTATAAATAAAAGGCACTAACTGTTACTCTAAATTTCAAACACATTTAATTGAATGTAACTCAATTCTCATCAAAAGAAACAAAATTGAATGAATAAAAGTATTCGGTATTTTTCTGGTTTCAACATTTAGATTCCATTAATAAGTCCTTAAAAATCATCTTCAAAAATGTCTACTTGAATAATAATTTACTGAGGAATTTAAAATGCAATCACAAAGAACATTCCAGTTTTCTTCCGTAACCAAAACACAGTAAACATAAATCTCCGCTATACATTTTCGTTGATTCACATACATATTTATGGCCCAAACAAAACAGGCGAACAATTCACCCACTTTCGTATTATCCAATAACCATTTGCCTCCCGTAGGAACTGTTTACACCGGTCAATAAAACGGGAAGTATTCAACACTATGCGCTAAAATACATGCATATTTGCATCCTTTGCTACAATACGATGATAGATAAGGACAGATGCATGCGTCACAAATTCATTTGTTTATTATTAAGTTGATGCGGGGTGCCACTGATCGCGTGACCTAAACCATGCATCCGTAGTTCTGTTTCGTTTTCTTTTTATGTATATTTAGCCTTATGCTTTTAGTCATAAAGTTTAAAGTAGTTATGTGCAATGGTAGAGTTATGTTTGCGATGTTGTCACGTTATCATTATCAAGGTAATGAGTCATCGTGGAAAGTAGCCTTATTAATATGACTCATAAGGGTTGCTCATAGAAAGCTATGGCCAACATTCCATTAAAGGTTATTCTAAGCTAAATTATTCTCGAGTCTGAGTGAAAGCCTTGGTGAATTAGCACTAAGTGTTGCAAGTAGATCTTTTCTGTAGATATTAGTGTTCGTTCCTACCGTATTTGTAACATTTACTCAATTCTTAAAAAAAATTACCTTTGCAAAACTTGTGTTACAAAACAAAAAGACGAAATTGTGCAGAAATATTGTTTAGAAAAACCTAGATTGTATTTAAGTGAGAAGTACGAAAATAATGCAAGTCCAAAATCAAAATCTTCCCACTGAATATTCGGACTCTTCTCTTTTTTATAAATTGCCAGTATCTGTTACGAAAAAGCACGGATCCGGACAAGACGTAATAATGCCCCACATTAACAATAAAATTGTAAATATTGTTAGTTTTACATAATACCAAATTATCTAATATTGAGCAGATTTCTTAGATTTGTCTGCTGAGCCTGTACAGCCTAAAGATCGAATTTTATTTGTTAAATTACTGATAGCCTTATGCTTAACCGCCATCTCGTCTGGTGTGATATTCTTCCTCCACTTTCTTCTTGGGGAGGTCGATTGCCGGCCTCGAAGTAAACCTCTTAGTTAGTTCGGCCTCCTGGGTGTCTTCTCAAGGGTATTAGCGGTCAGGTTCTTAGGCCTCCATCAACCTCTTTGCGGCGGCAGCGTCAGGGTTTTGTAGAACTTTCTTCTTTTTGACGGCTTCGTTATCGGCTTCGTCTTTTGCCTCAGTCTGTGTCAGCCAGAAGAAGAGATCTCGTCTGATGTTAGGATAAATCTGGAATGGAGCACGTTAATGAGTATTTTGATCAAAATTTTCTTTATTTCGTAATTCGTTTTGAACAGATAATCCTGCATAAAGCATAAAATTTTAGAATGGAATACCTCAAAGACAACAAGTTAAAAATGAATAAAAATAGTCGTCTAATTAATTGATCGATACGTGGGCTTACTCGTACATCGTTTGTTTATGACGTATTCTATCCTATGTAGACAATTATCTAATGGCGTCAGTGATATGAACTTTTTCGACGCTGGATCATAAATTTGAACTAACAATAAAACTGAAGTGACAAAAAAGTTTATTGAAATTAACCAATATGAAGACTGAGTAACTTTCGACTCAGTCTCGACTTAAATATAACTACAATTTCATTGGAACTCACTCAGGACACAAAACCACAGTCTAGGCATTCGTTTTACGACAGTGAAGTGTAAACCTCGTTGTTCAGGTATGAAAAGTGTAAGCCATCGTTGCTTAGATCTAGTTTTACCATTATTGAAGTTATGTTTTTTTGTACGTGGACCTATATGGTTGGATGAATGAGGAATGCCCAGCAGCGGTAGTACTCTTTACCTAAGTATGGAGTTCGAGCGCTGAATTGGAACTGAAAACGATGTTTGACAATTCAGTATATCAAATATATTGAACCCTGTCCATGACTGAAGTCCCAAATTTTATGAAGCACAGAGCTGTATAGTAAGTCCGGTTGAACAACGTTCGATTAAGCGGATCTTCGGAAGCTGCCCGTTGTATAAATACGATTCACCCGTTTCGACTCGGGCTCAGATTAAGGTAGTTAATGGTTACTTTGGGCTAAAGCCCCGGTTTAGGGCGTGAGGTTATTTTCGTAGGCACTAAAAGTGCTGGGTTTAAGACCACTATCAAAGCTTAGGTATTGCTTTAGGATAGACCTCTTTTAATGTATTTTTTCAATCAGTATTCCATCTGTATTATTATGAGATGATTTTTTTTACTTTTATGTGAGTACTCATACTTTACTTTTCTATTGGATATTTTGTAAAATAAAATATTTATTTAATTTATCAAATGTAGTAATAATATCACAAGTGGCGAAGAAATGTTTATTAAGTTCAATTTATAATACAAGAAATATTTTAGCAACGAAATTTTATTTCAAATACAAATATTGAAAATTTCGATACTAATTCAAATTGGTAAAATATTTTATAGGTTTCAGGTTCGCTTAAGTCTTGAGTATTTGTTTGTTTGCCATTTGTAATAATGTTAGAATTATTGGAGTGGTCTATCAATTGAAACACTTATTATTATTTTGTAGGTGGCTAAATTAGTAAAGAAGTGTAACCCAGCAGCCGGTGATATCCGATAATCAGGGTGACTTTTTTATCAAAGTATTAAAGTTTCTAAAATAAGAGTACTAAAAATTATGACTTTTGTAGTATTAAATCTGATGTATAGCACATATCTCACTGAATAAAAACCTCCGAAATTAATTGACGTGTCTCATAACAAAACCACGACGAATGATTTAATTTGTTACTTTACCGTAAAGCTATCAAAACATATGGCCTCTCACTTGCACAGCCAAGTGTGAGCGAGCATGAGGCCAACATATTTCAAAACGTTTCCTTAATGACACGGCTTGTTCAAACAATTGCCATAATTGGCTGCGGTATCAAAGAGAGACTATCCAAAGCTCAGAGGAAGAATCTACTAGAGGGAGTGTTGTGCCATTCCAGTGTGTCAATTTTTCGAGTGGTATATTTCACGTTTATGTGATTAACTCGATATTTTTATCGGTTTCAAAATATCCATAGTGAAAATATCCAAATATACAGTAAATAGTTGGATATTTTCACTATGGATATTTACTTAATATACCTATAAAATATGTCCTAAAAATCACATAAAAATAAAACTGAACATCACTTTGAAATTTCTTGTATCATCTAATATATTGGCTTTGTCTTAAAATAGTGATTGTTATCAATGCCACGAGTGTACGAATAAGACGAGTGTAATTTATTTAAGTTTTGTTTTATTTATTGTTATCGTGGGTACCAACAAAATAAAATATACCATTCGACTGGCCTCGTGGTTCTTTTAGTAGTAAATCTGCTCACAAAATGCTGTAGGTAGTGACAGATTGCTACGCATAACACATGCTTCTGTTAAGGACTTAAATTTTTACGGTATTTGGATGTTTTGACAAGAAACAGTTAAAAACATCAATATACAATCTTCTCTTTGCCATCTTAGTCTAAGAAAAAAATGGGCAGTGATAAGGACTGACGACAGAAGTAAAAACTTGTAACTCAGGATAGCACACTTTAGAAACTACGCGGGTGAATCCGGAGGGCACTGCTAGTCTGGAGTAAATCTTCAAAGCATTGTCAACTAAATAAGTCTTCTAAGCATAGCCTTCTAGTGAAGATTCTAGAAGGCCATGCTTAGAAGACTTATTTAGTTGACAATGCTTTGAAGATTTACTCCAGACTCTAGAAGGCCATGCTTAGAAGACTTATTTAGTTGACAATGCTTTCTAGAGGTAGACTAGATAGTCATAGTTAGATGTGTAAATGTGTAATGGTAACCACGGTAACACGCCATGGCCGTTTAGAAATGGTG
Source organism: Ectropis grisescens (assembly GCA_017562165.1). Classification (NCBI taxonomy): domain Eukaryota; kingdom Metazoa; phylum Arthropoda; class Insecta; order Lepidoptera; family Geometridae; genus Ectropis; species Ectropis grisescens. Next base: position 16,939,937 of record CM029789.1, on the reverse strand, counting down.
ACGCGACGAGAAATTAATTTCTAGATGGCCATGGTTCTGAGCTCACCCAAAGGTTTCTTTCATTCAAGAGCGTGACGCTTGAGCACAATTTACAGCACAAAAAATCTGTGTGTGAAACGCCAAAATAAGTTTTCATAGGCAAAAAAACCCGCATAATTCTCATTTTGCTCCATCCATACTTCGTTATTCATCCAAGGTATATAGTGCAGGCCTTGCCGCGCATGTTGACATAGCTTAGTCTAGCGCTCTAGCGTGTAGGTGGAACCTGAGGTCAAAGCCCCCGGAAAAGAAGGTAGATACTAATAGTTTAGCTGCTCTAACATCTAAAGAAGATAAAGCTAGATTTGAGAATTTGAGCGCAAAATTATGACTAGTCTAGTAAGTACTCTACTGACAGTTTTATTTTATCACTTCTGTTCGTTTGACTTTAAATTATTCTATTCGTTGAATGTTATTGACACAGATAAAAATCGTGCACGCTGAATACGGATTTATGCAGGTTGCCATATTTCTCTATTTAGAAAGTTTTCAAATAAATGCCTTAAGTGTCGGATGAACTGAGTCGAAAGAAGATATTGTGTTGTAACCAGCATCATTAAAAAAACATATCTTTGAGGATTTGTGATCATCATCAACCCGCTTTTAACTAGTGTGATAAACCTTTGTTACCTCCTTGAGATAGCATGCCCCAGTCTGATAGCAAACAAAAAGTAGGTTGCTCATCTATATTAACATTATAAAGCTGATGAGGGTTTTCGGTTTTTGTTTTAACGCGCTAATCTCACGAACTACAAAACCGATTTCAAAAATTCTTTCACCGTTAGGACCGTTGTCATACGTGACCCCAAAGACGTCGAAAAAAAAATATCTAAATCTATGCGTGACCCTCGAGTGCAATAGGCTATATAATATCTTATCTTATTTACCACGGACGAAGCTGGAGCGGATCGTTAGTGGATATAAGAATAAATTATAACTTTAAAGGCTTGTCATTTTAAAACATTTTTTTGACCAAAGAGTGACGAGACGAGCATGACATGTGCCTGATAGTAAGCAACATGCCTGCCACATAACAGCACAGTGACACGCAGCTATGAGAACATGAAGAGTCCAAATCATTACCTAGGACTGCACTGCGCTCGTCACCCAGAGATCTAAGATGTTATATCTCTAAGCCCTGTAATTTCACGGGAAACATTGCCCTTCAAACCGGAACACAGTAATGTTTGCCCATTACTGCTTGGCGGTGGAATAACTGGCAAAGGTGTGGTACTTTCCCAGGCAGACTCTGCTAGGAGTCCTACCACTACATATGACTGTTGAAACCCTTATTATATAATATTTTCAAAGTTAATTGTAGTGAGACGTAAATCGTTTGACCGCTATCTCACCTAAAGAGAAGTGTTAGTATAGCGGTGCGCCGCTCTTTCTCTTCTCTACAGCTGAATGGAGGTAGGAAGTCGACCATCTGACCTGTCGCGATGTGTCCAGACGTGAGGGGGTCTGGCATCTGCTTACTGGTTGGTGAGCAAGATGGTCACAGCGTGGCTTGGATTCACATACACCGGTGACGACTGAGGTATGCCCGAAAACGCAGAGGCCGCTGAGGGTTCCTGGAAGAATACAAGAGCGTTCCCGCGTCTACATAAGGCTAATTTGAGGAGCCACGTGGAGGCTCTAGACGGTGACATCACTACTATATATATCGACCGTGGTGTCGACTCCGCCGTAACCCAATAAATCCCATTTAGGTGGAAGTGTATGCGCAAAGAGTTTACGTATATTACGTATAGAGTTAGAACAAACGCTTTACACCGAAATCACGAGTCTGATCACTCTTGTCTTGCCGCTCTTGTGGAAGTGTCATTATTTTTGTCGCGGCACATCACTCTGTTGCCATAGTTTAAATATAGCTCATCTGCTTACGACTGGTACAAAGGAACGGTGCCGAAAAACCTGATCTATTTACTTATTCTTTGTCTAAGGGTATTCGGTGTTGCATTTCTTCAAGGTAAACAAAATATGTAACCATATCAACTAATATACAAGACTCATCTATTGTGGGGTATAGCGAGGCCTTCGCGGTCAATTTCCGCTAAGGCACAACTGTGATTATCCTCGTGCTGCTAGCGTCTAAAGAATCATTAGAGCGAAGAGTTAATTACTGGCAAAAGAATAAATACATGTTTTAAAGAGTTAAGGACCTCGGCTGGACCGTAGTCTACCATTACGTTTCACTAGTAAGGCTCTGGGGCTTACTTACGTAGTTGCCGTGTCTGTCATTTTCCAGTGATAAACAATAACCTATGTACTACTACTACAATAATATAACAGTAATTCAAATATCAACCTGTGTCCCTATGACTTTTTTTTTAAATAATAATTGACGAAACGAGCAGGACATGTACCTGATGGTAAGCAACATGCCTGCCACATAACAGCACAGTGACACGCAGCTATTGGAACATGAAGAGTACAAATCATTACCTAGCACTGCACTGCGCTCATCACCCAGCGATCTAAGATATTATATCTCTAATGTAATTAAGATGTAATTTCTATGGAACTATTGCCCTTCAAACCGGAACATAGTAATGTTTTCACATTACTGTTTGGCGGTAGAATATAAAATATGGGTGGACGGGTGGACATTTCACACACAACACCATCTGACCCAAAACTAAGCAAAGTTTGTACAATCGTGGCCAAATAGCTGATATAATAATTAATATATAGTTTTAAATACATACTTATTATAAATAGAATAAAATAAATGGCAAAGGTGTGGTACTTCCCCCAGGTGGACTCTGCTAGGGAGTCCTACCTCTACAAAATGACTACCCTTTCTTTAATGTTTTGTACAAGCAAACAAGCAATACGTATACCTGATGGTAAACGCTTGCCCATAGTAGTACAATGCCACACAAGTATTTGGGTATGAAGCTTTCATCTCACTTTTTAGTACTGCACTGCGCTCGTCCCCCGCAGATCTAAGATCATTCGTATGTCTGTAATTTCTTTGGAAACGTTGCCCTTTATTTCTAACTGAGGTTTCGTAGTTTTTTTATTTTTTATTTGTATAGGTTGTATTGTGTTGTTTTTAAAGACAAAGCAAACAATTGGTTGAACTGTTCACCCATAAAAAGTAAACGCTGCCCGAACAGTGCAGTAAAACTAATGTACGAACATAGGTCCGGCCTAGTTCGCTAATAACACTTAAACGACATTTAAACCGACACGCTATTTACGTAACTGGACCACCCTGGCCCTTCACTAAGCCTACAATTAACCTCTATTACACAAAAAATAAGGTTCCTTTTCCTTAAATTGAGATTGTAATGTCTGAGGTTACAGACCGTCTACTAATTAATTAGGATTAGGGTTCCGTGCTCGCGGCAGATAAAACTTTGTGGCAGCGTGACGTCACAGGCCCTAAATCATCGTTGTACTTAAATTTTGCCTAATCCTCGCGGTTCGGGACTGGAATTGCTTTAGGGGTAAAAGCCACAACCCTCGATGTACCCCGCAGTAATAACTTTAAACAACCAACACAAACACGGCTAAGGAGTGCTGGGCTGTGAGTCAATTCGAATCCTTAATGGTTGAAGTACGGTTGCGTAACCTAACATAATTATGAGCTGCATGGACATTTCAATTAGATGAATCATTGTTGAAATTATAATTGCAAAATATCTATCTGTACACTGATAAATATCTTGCAGTTATAATAATACTAGCCATGATTTCGTCCGCGTAGAATTAAAAAAAATCGACCAAAAACACAAGAACAAATGAAATTATGTTACAGAACTAGTCGTCTTTATTTTAGTAGTTTTTTTAGGAAACAATTAAGTAGTATTTCTTTACATGTATGTGTACTTTATACCTTACGGCACATTGTCCTTTACCCCGTCTTTTGCTGTTTAATATTTTCTCTCCACCCTCCGGTTGCCTGGAAGAGATCGCTCTTAGCGATAAGGCCGCCATTTGTTTCACTACATTTAAGAATTTATCTTTTTGTTTATTCTATTTTTGTTTTTGTGTTGTGGACAATAATGTGTTTCTATCTATCTATCTAAGTATATTTCGCCGATAATTTTTCAATGTATATGATACGTGACTTAAATTGTTCTTGCGCAAGAACCAAGAACCGCGCACCATTTTTCATTGTATCCTGGGTTAAACGTGAATCCAATAACCGGAAAATAATTTCCCGATAACTTAATTTGGATTTTTTCTTCACGGAACGGCCGTTGAGTTTCAGGCCTTCTCCTAACTGCGGTTGTGCTCTAGATTTCGGATAAGATTGATATAAATGTTGTGAAGGCAATTGTGAAAATAGAACTTCGTTAGCTCAGACTTTTGATTTTACGTGCTTGATGTTTTGGGCCTGATGTAATGAAATTGAGAAACGCGATGTCAGAACGAAATAGGACAAAATTTCCGTAATTGGCAATTAGTTATTCTGTTTCAAAATATTAGAATAAAATGTGAAACTAGGTTGCTTCATTAGGAAAAAATCTTGAAGTTTTTGTCCTGACTTGGTAATAAGACAACTTAGATATTCAATTCTAAATTAACTTTAAGCTTAGTACGACTTTCCTTGAAACTTCTTCAGCTTTTCGAATTTCCGTAGAACAGTTTTTTTTCAATTATTAATACCAATTAATTTCTACGAAAAATTACTCAGTGTTGTTTCTTATTACTTTTCGAAGAAAAGATATTGTGGAGTAGATTAGAAGTAGATGCTGTGATGTATGTTTGTTATTTTTTCACGTAAAAACTACTGAAGGGATTTGGATGAAATTTAGTACACGGGTTGATAATGAATAGGAATAGCACATGGGCTGTTTTTTATCCTGAAAAATAAATAAATAACGGGATCGGGAACCACAATGGTAAAATAACGGGGTGCTGGTAATTTGCTATATAATAAATTATAAATTATACAGCACGAGTAGTCAATACCAAATGTATAGAATTTGGTTATCTTCAAATTGATTGTGAATCGATTTCTTCTTGTTATTGCTACACATCGTATTGGTGCTTTGTATTAGGTGCGAAAGCAGACGAAGATAAGCCTATTTTTGAAAAAAAAAATTGCACGTGTTTTCAACAAAGGCTAAATAATGAGGCCTTTTCCAGATGCAAATTAACTTGTCAAAAATAGATCTATACTTTGCCAAGTGTGGCACCACTGTTTGTTTTTGTGAAATTTCTCTAACAAAATAAAACATTGGCGCCACCCATGGTGAAATTGGGAACTGTATTTGATGCTACGTGTCGTTAACTCTAATTTAGGTTTTATTTTACTAGTAATTCAAAACTTTTTTGATGCCGATTTTCAACACGGCAAGCGAATAGTCAATATGTGATTATAGCTTACTAGATGACGAAAATTCAGCATTCTGGTCTTATCCAGAGGGTCTCAAATAGGGGCCTGAAAATGCAGCGAAATGGTTCCAGTAAAGGATGGTACGGCAGTGTTCGCTTCGCGCTCGATACTTGGCGGGGGCACTGCCGTGCCCCCAGATTAGGCTACATTCCTTCATTTTGGAGAGTCTGCATTCACATCCAATTTTATTTATTTCACATACAGTAAATAACAAAACACTCTCTCAATAAATTGTTGTAGTCTAGAATTACAAACATGTATGTTCAATAGGCTCGAACTTGCTGTATCTCGATGCCCGAGTGCATAGTAACCTGGCAGTAACTTCAGTAACCATAACTATTTTGTGCAGAAACGGAAACATTAATAACAAAAATAAAATCATAAGATAAATGGTGAAAGTTATACAGATCGTAAATGTCTGAAGGACCAAAACATAACAAAATTACTAGCGCCTTGCTCAGTGCCGTCCAATCCTCTCGTTGCTGTAAATACCGTGGAACAAGCTTTTAGTTTCATGGTAAAAAGTAAAAAGCAAGTAATAATAAGTAAATCTTTGACGTTTCTTTTAAATAAGGAGAGAGGAAGGTCACGTTGATATTTTCTTTAGTTTTCTACAGATGTTTTAAACACCAGAAAAGAATACGCTGGGAAATGTTTAGTGGCACTGGAATCCGACATGAGAGAGTGTGCTTGGCTTGTCATTTGTTTTATAGAGCGAGAGCATCACCTCTACATCAGAGCGAGATTTTTTTTTAGAACCTGACTTACAGTAGCTGGCTTGGGTGAGCCCCTACTACCTATCTGACTATTGAGTTGGCGCCGGACTCAAAATAACTTAACCTGACATTCCTAACATACTTACAACTGACCTGTGATGCGAGATTTAAAATTTGCGCGAATTTTTAAGATGACGTAATATGGAAGGAGTTCTCGAACACGTAGCGCTTTAAAGTAAGTTGGTTTGTTGGGAATGGCTTTCGGAGTATTTCCTCTCCGTCGTCACAAATATGGTTTGCCCGGAAATGCCCCAACAATTCTGTATTATTGACACGTTGCAAAATAAACTTGACTTAAGAGAGTCACAGAGGCACAATCGCGAAGATTTTTAATAACAAAGGTACATTAATTCCCGTGTCCGATCTACGATGTGTAGTATTATGTTTTTATGATGGGTTTTTATCAACGATTAGGAATATCTAAATACTTTGTATAAACAACATGATCATACAGAGTTCCACGAACGAAAGTTATGTGGTTCTGTGAAAATAGAACTGCACTATTCTTAATTTTAAGTTAGAGGCAGGTGTACTCAAGATTTGGGAAATTCAATGTATAAACTTTGTTTTCTTTGTGTTCAAAGCCAATAAGTTCATGTAAAGAGTTTTTGCAACAGATAATCTATCTCTGGCAAAGTCGCAGTCTTAGGCCAATTGTCCACGTAGCTGCACGTTATACGCACACTTTTTTCATGCGCTCGTTGAAGAGCGGCTGACGCGACGTTGCCGCTTCGTGGGCACAGACTTCATTGTTTGTACGCAAGATGCAAGTATTCGTCATGCATTCGTCTTGCAACCGTCAATTGACGAAAGCATTCGTATAACGTGCAGCTACGTTGACAATTGGAAACAAAAAAATGTGAAGTGCTTAGAAGTTTCGTGTATATACTAATACGTGTATATAAAAAATATAGTATATAGAAATGACGCCACAAACCCCACTCCGGAGGTTGGATGATCTGTATCTTTGTCGCTTTTTAATAATTTGATAAGACGAAAAATACGTGTCCCGTATTCTTTCCACAATCTACAGGGCGGACTGATTAGAATGGAATATTATTGACCCAGTCATCATTCAAACTTCTTTAAAAAGCTGACCAAATGGAAAGGGTTTTTACACTTAAAATAAATATTTGGATTACTATCTGAAAGTTGTATACTTATTTCAAACCACGTCTACCATTTATTATGAATACTCTCTCATGCATGCAAGCCCGTGCTAGGTAAAGCACGGAGCATGTTAAAACGTTGCGCTTCAGGCAAATGTGGAGGCAGTGTTAGTAGCTAGGTAAGACAGAAATCAATGTTCTTTTATGATATATAAGGTCGGGGCGAACAAGCTATGTGCCTGATACAACACGTTCGCCCATAACAGCTCAGTGCTATGCCGCTATTTTAATGTGAAGAGTCCAAAAAGCACCCCAGCTGCACTTCGCTCATTAAGAGCCGGCTCACGTCGTCGCACGAAATTCAAAAAGTTTGTGTTCCGATATTTCCATCTTTAGTATTATCTAGAAAAAGATAATTACGTTCAAAAAATAGGCCGATCTTTCTTGTTGACGTTTTCTTGTTTCAATTTTACTAATAATAAAGCCTTTAGTCGTAGGGAACGATCTCCCATGACCATTTCGCCGAAAAGTCGCCGCCGTGTCAGTTTCAGACTTCTAAATCTACAAGTGATACTCAAAATTTATACTTAAAAAAATATGGGGAACATCATACACATATTTTATTAATTCATTCAAGTCACATATATCTGAATTTTGGTCCCATTTATTAGTAAAAAAAAAAATCATAAGCCAATTTTAAGTTTTATATTGCAGTTTTAGCGTTGTCTCTGTGTAAAATACACAATAACTCCAAAATAAAAATTAGACACGATAATACTTTGTTCTTTGTAGAATCCAATTCTATAGTTACTTTTCAAATCATAGTTGTCAATTTTTCAAAAATATAAATTACCAGCAGTCGAAATTACAATAAATTACGCTGCGCAATTTAGTATGCCGCGAGCGGCCGTCGGGGGAGGACCTGCGTCAGTTAGCGTGGGAGTCGGTTACGTAATATTTCGCGCGTTTATGACATAAACTAGAATAATTATAGTGCGACCACAAAATTTTAATTCGTTTGGCGTTTTATAACGTTTCATTCTGATTTTCGGATCGGACCATCACATTTGATCTTGTTTACTTCATGAAGAAGCAGAATCTGTCAATTTTTTTGACGTGACAACGTCTAATAAGTCGATGAACGCGATGGCCGCCACCACAAAATGCCGAATGTCATTATTTTTTACTACTACCTCAATACCATGACCATGACCATGCACATGACCATGACCATGACCATGCCCAATGACCATGAGGAACGGCCATGACCAATGACCATGAGCAATGGCCATGACCAATGACCGTTCCGACGTGTTTGAGCAACGAACTTCCCATATTAATTAAGTATGTACAGTATGGGTAACAAATGAAAGGACTTGACTAGTAGAATACTATGCACTGTCACAAATTTCAAATCCAAGATGGCCGCCACCACAAAATTGCGAATGTCATTATTTTTCACTACTACCTCAATACCATGACCATGACCATGCACATGACCATGACCATGACCATGCCCAATGACCATGAGGAACGGCCATGACCAATGACCACGACCAATGACCATGAGCAATGGCCATGACCAATGACCGTTCCGACGTGTTTGAGCAACGAACTTCCAATATTAATTAATCATCATTAATTTTACTACTACCTCAATATATATATATATCAATTTAAAGGGCTTGACTAGTAGAATACTACGCGCTATGATAAAATTAAAATCCAAGATGGCCGTCACCACAAAAAAGCGAATGTCATTGATTTTCACTACTTCTCAACATAGGTATCAAATGCAAGGACTTGACTAGTAAAATACTACGCACTATGAGAAATTTCAAATCCAAGATGGCCGCCACCACAAAATTGCGAATGTCATTATTTTTTACTACTACCTCAATATGGGTAACAAATGAAAGGGCTTTACTAGTAGAATACTATGCACTATGACAAATTTCAAATCCAAGATGACCGCCACCACAAAATGGCGAATGTCATTATTTTTTACTACTACCACTATATGGGTAACAAATGAAAGGGCTTGACTAGTAGAATACTATGCACTACGACAAATTTCAAATCCAAGATGGCCGCCACCACAAAATGGCGAATGTCATTATTTTTTACTACTACCTCAATACCATGACCATGACCATGCACATGACCATGACCATGACTATGCCCAATGACCATGAGGAACGGCCATGACCAATGACCATGACCAATGACCATGAGCAATGGCCATGACCAATGACCGTTCCGACGTGTTTGAGCAACGAACTTCCAATATTAATTAATCATCATTAATTTTACTACTACCTCAATATATATATCAATTTAAAGGGCTTGACTAGTAGAATACTACGCACTATGATAAATTTGAAATCCAAGATGGCCGTCACCACAAAAAAGCGAATGTCACTGATTTTCACTACTTCTCAACATAGGTATCAAATGCAAGGGCTTGACTAGTAGAATACTATGCACTATGACAAATTTCAAATCCAAGATGGCCGCCACCACAAAATGGCGAATGTCATTATTTTTTACTGCTACCTCAGTATGGGTAACAAATGAAAAGACTTGACTAGTAGAATACTATGCACTGTCACAAATTTCAAATCCAAGATGGCCGCCACCACAAAATTGCGAATGTCATTATTTTCACTACTACCTCAATATGGGTAACAAATGAAGGGGCTTGACCAGTAGAATACTATGCACTATGACAAATTTCAAATCCAAGATGGTCGCCACCACAAAATGGCGAATGTCATTATTTTTTTCTACCACCTCAATATGGGTAACAAATGAAAGGGCTTGACTAGTAGAATACTATGCACTGTCACAAATTTCAAATCCAAGATGGCCGCCACCACAAAATTGCGAATGTCATAATTTTTCACTACTACCTCTATACCATGAGCAATTACCATGACCATGACCAATTACAATGACCATGAGGAACGGATATGACCAATGACCACGACCAATGACAATGAGCAATGGCCATGACCAATGACCGTTCCGACGTGTTTGAGCAACGAACTTCCAATATTAATTAATCATCATTAATTTTTACTACTACCTCAATATAGGTATCAATTTGAAGGGCTTGACTATGCACTATGACAAATTTCAAATCCAAGATGGCCGCCACCACAAAATGGCGACTGTCATTATTTTTTACTACCACCTCAATATGGGTAACAAATGAAAAGGCTTGACTAGTAGAATACTATGCACTGTCATAAATTTCAAATCCATGATGGCCGCAACCACAAAATTGCGAATGTCATTATTTTTCACTACTACCTCTATACCATGACCAATGACCATGACCATGACCAATTACAATGACCATGAGGAACGGATATGACCAATGACTACGTCCAATGACCATGAGCAATGGCCATGACCAATGACTGTTCCGACGTGTTTGAGCAACGAACTTCCAATATTAATTAATCATCATTAATGTTTACTACTACCTAAATAAAGGTATCAATTTAAAGGGCTTGACCATGCACTATGACAAATTTCAAATCCAAGATAGCCGCCACCACAAAATGGCGACTGTCATTATGTTTTACTACCACCTCAATATGGGTAACAAATGAATGGGCTTGACTAGTAGAATACTATGCACTGTCACAAATTTCCAATCCAAGATGGCCGCCACCACAAAATTGCGAATGTCATTATTTTTCACTACTACCTCTATACCATGACCAATGACCATGACCAATTACAATGATCATGAGGAACGGATATGACCAATGACCACGACCAATGACCATGAGCAATGGCCATGACCAATGACTGTTCCGACGTGTTTGAGCAACGAACATCCAATATTAATTAATCATCATTAATGTTTACTACTACCTAAATAAAAATAGCAATTTAAAGGGCTTGACCATGCACTATGACAAATTTCAAATCCAAGATGGCCGCCACAACAAAATGGCGACTGTCATTATTTTTTACTACCACCTCAATAGGGTAACAAATGAAAGGGCTTGACTAGTAGAATACTACGCACCATGATCAATTTGAAATCCAAGATGGCTGCCACCACAAAATAGCGAATGTCATTATTTTTCACTACTTCACAATATAGGTATCAAATGCAAGGGCTTGACTAGTAAAATACTACGCACCATGACAAATTTCAAATCCAAGATGCCCGCTACCACAAAGTGGCTACTGACATTATTTTTTACTACCAACTCAATATGGGTAACAAATGAAAGGGCTTGACTAGTAGAATACTATGCACTGTCACAAATATCAAATCCAAGATGGCCGCCACCACAAAACTATTTTGTGGTGGCGCATTTGTTATCCATATTGAGGTCGTAGTAAAAAATAATGACATTCGCCATTTTGTGGTGGCGGCTATCTTGGATTTGAAATTTGTCATAGTGCGTAGTTTTTACTAGTCAAGCCCTTTCATTTGATATCCATATTGAAAAGTAGTGAAAAATAATGTCAGTCGCCATTTTGTGGTGGCGGCTATCTTGGATTTAAAATTTGTCATAGTGCATAGTATTTTATTAGTCAAGTCCTTTCATTTGTTACCCATATTGAGGCAGTAGTAAAAAATAATGACATTCGCAATTTTGTGGTGGCGGCCATCTTGGATTTGAAATTTGTCATAGTGCATAGTATTCTACTAGTCAAGCCCTTTCACTTGTTACCCACATTGAGGTTGTAGTAAAAAATAATGACAGTCGACATTTTGTGGCGGCGGCCATCTTGGATTTGAAATTTGACATAGTGCATAGTATTTTATTAGTCAAGCTCTTTCATTTGTTACCCATATTGAGGTAGTAGTAAAAAATAATGACAATCGCCAGTTTGTGGTGGCGGCCATCTTGGATTTGACATTTGTCATAGTGCGTAGTGTTTTACTAGTCAAGCCCTTTTATTTGATACCCGTATTGAGGAGGTAGTGAAAAAAGAAATGTATCTTACCATTTTGTGGTGGCGGCCATCTTGGATTTGAAATTGTCATTGTGCATAGTATTTTACTCGTCAAGTCTTTTTATTTGATACCCATATTGAGGAAGTAGGGAAAAAAGAAATGTGTTTCGCCATTTTGTGGTGGCGGCCATCTTGGATTTGAAATTTGTCATTGTGCATAGTATTTTACTCGTCAAGTCCTTTCATTTGATACCCATATTGAGGGAGTAGTGAAAAATTAAATGTATTTCGCTATTTTGTGGTGGCGGCCATCTTGGATTTAAAATTTGTCATAGTGCATAGTATTCTACTGGTCAAGCTTTTTCATTAAATTTGATACCCATATTGAGGTAGATTATGAAGAAATATTTAGTCCACCATTTTGTGGAGGCGGCCATCTTGAATCGATATTAACCAAACATAGCTAAGAATCAATGCACAAAAATTACCCTTAAAATAAAAAATAAATTTTACTAATTACCAGATTTTTGAAATGCAAGAATAATTTATCGTAACGTAACGGGACAACGAACGTAACGGGACAATAAGTCTTCAATTTTCGTGCACGCAGCCAGCGTTCATCGATTTAGTAGACGTTGTCACGTCAGAAAATCTCATCAAAATTTTTAGTACATTGCCATTACGGCTCAAGATCGTTCTGTCCGCCTAAACGCTCGAGCTGAATCGAACGGACGCACGCTGACAATGTTGCAGGATTTTACCTAAAGTTGAGTTCTGTCTTTTTGTGAGAGGGCTCTTAACCAGATACCTATACTATATGAGATGATTTTAAACATGTAATTGTTTGTTTTTCATTTGGCTCCACCGATTTCGGGCTCAATAATATGTCAATTTTATAGTGTTTTTTTTTAGGTTGGGTTGTACAGAATCTCATAAAGCAGAGAGACATGTAATTATTAATGTTACTTATCACCTTAATTGTTTATAAAAAGTTAGACTGGTACTTGTTTTACTATATTTCAATAAAAGGAATATTAATATATTCAAGTACTTAAAGAAATACATACTGGCACACTGATGCCCAAGCCACACGAGGCTAGTTTTTCAAGCTAGTAAGCTAGTGTAAGCAAGCTAGTACTTATAGTCTACACGACAAAACTAGCGTTACGTAAAAGTAGTTTGCTAGCTCACTATATGCACTGATGTGTATAATAGGGCTCACTCTGCCACAACAAGAGTTTCCTAATTGTACACCTCTCTCTATCAGCATTGTGTACTATTCCTGTGTTACCTAGTAAAGTATAGAGGCACTGCAGAGCTATGAATAAATTGACTCCGTTACATGCGCTGTTAATAAGAAAACAAAAACCGTTTTGCGGGTGAAATACTCGCGGCAGCTTAGCTGTGTTCCGGAACGACTGGAAAAAATGCTAGACGAATGCACTTACTGCATGAAACACCACACTTTTCAATTGAAAGTTTTAAGTGGTACTAAAAGGTATTTGGTGGGGCTCATCTAGTATACTTCGTGTACCTATAGTAAGTTTAGCATCAGAACACGATGCGGTCCCCCTCCCACAGTAGCGTGTTTACTTTCATGATGGCATAAACATATGTATATTAAAACTCTTAGTATTCGGTGCTTTCACTCACAAAAAGAGAGTCTAAGCCATAATTCACCACGCTTGACGCGTGCTCGCTAATGTATTTCTTTTTAACAGACTTCAAAAAAAGGAGGTTTTCAATTCGACCGTATGTAGGTATGTTTTTAAGCTATTGCATAGCTTTTATCGCGGGCCTGGGGACCGAATTTTAGTGATCGTGCATCTCTTTCTTATGTTCACAAGAAAGACGGATGGAAGACCGTAACGCCGTCCTCCCCACTCGGTCATTCGACTTTGAATCTTATTTGTATTAGCTTTACAGACTAAATGCTCTTAGCAGTGTTGCCAACTTAACGGATGTCCCGTGAAATTTTTTGGTAAACAAATGTCACTCTTCAAAATAAAAGCTATTCTGAAAAATTGTTAACATCCCTATTGCTTATGTTGATAAAAATGCATGCAACATGCAATAGCTTTACCGCGGCAGTCCTCAAGTGCCACACTTCTTTTTTTTTTTTATGTGTGTTCGCGGATAACTTTGTCGTTTATGAACCGATTTTGATGATTATTTTTTTGTTGTAAACAAGATATTCCAAGGGAACCATGATAAGGAAACCAGGATCTGATGATGACATCCTAGAGAAATCGAGGAAAACTTTTTTACTTTATAAGTTTTCCGTTGAAAGTCGGTTCTTTTCTGTTAAAATTATTATTATAAGAAAACTATAGTCATTTGGTTTTCTTTCACTCATAGAGTGAGTGCCAGTAATTAAATGTATGGCACATAATTACGTGCTTGAAAAAAAACTCAACCATGCAGATGGAGATCAAAACAATTTTGTTGAATTTGTTTTATCAAATTTTCGTGATAAAAATAGGTTAGTTATTAATTCAAAATTATTATGTAAATTTAATAATTATCAAACACATATGAATTGTCCATAGATCGATGAAGATCCAGAGAGAGAGTCGATTTGCTCAAGTCTACTACCAGCTGAAAGAGTACTCAATGCGTTGGCGGAATAACCTAACAAAATTGCAATGTATGTATTTTGTAATGTATGTATTCTTAATGTAAGTAGTTTATTTTTAAGTATACCTGCTGTTATAATTTGTTGTCTTTTTTATATTAATTTACAATTGTTATTTAAAATCCTATCCATGCCTGGTTGAGATTGTTCTAAGCAATAAGGTAGCCAATTAAAATGTTATGCTTGTGACAATAGTTCTTAGTCTCTTTTGTATTTTTTTCTTTTCTGTTGTGGCTTTTAATAAAAAGTTTTTTTTTATCTTAGCTCATGTTTATATTATGTCGAGCAAAAGCCAAGCAATTTCATGAACATAAAATTTAGATATTATTTTCTAAACTCAGTTTAAGCTTATTTGTTTATCTATTGTAAATTCTAAACAACTGCAAAATATATTTTGGTTAAATAATATGTTTTAGTTTGGGTCTTCAATAAACTACTTTGTCAGTCTGGCCTTTACCAATCATGCTCGTAAAATTGCTGTCTGGGCAAAGTTTTACTAACTTTTTTAAAACTTTTCATTATCAAACTAAAACTAATTTGCAAAAATATTGAAGTCCATTTTAAAATATGAACTGCTGAAGTGGATTAAAACTTATTAGAATGCGATTTAAGCTTAAATATTGGATTTTCATTAGCGAACATAGTTGCGAATATTAATGGATGTTCAACAAGACACATGTTGAGGTTACCGTGGCCACGAAATGTATCACTGTGTAATTTAAAGCATTAGCATATTTTGTTTTTCGACTTCGTTTTTACTATGAGCTCTTTTTACAGCACAAACGATGATACAAATTTTACTATGAGATCAAATTTTGGCAAATTTTGAATTGTAGTTTTATACCCAGCAATGGGATAAAGATCATAGCGATTGGTCAATACTCAATGAGAATAATAACACAATACAATTACAAGAAAGTATACCTATTAAACGATTACCTCAAAGAACTTAGAGCAACCCTCAGTCATAACCACGGTATGATCCGATTTCCCAAATGTAATGGATTAGTGTCAACAACAAATACATTTCAGGTTCCAAGGAGAATACACAAATACCACTTAAGCGTCATAATGCAGGATGTATGTGTATAGAGAAACACTCGGAAGCTGTAAATGATCAGCGAAAACCTTTAATACCAGGGAAAAGAAGGAAGCATCCCTTCGTCCCTTAAAACTAGGTCAACACACTCATTCAAGGGCGACTAGGGTAAATGAAAACTTTTAAGAGCGAGCCACAATCGCATTTCAAAAAACAAAAACAGCGATTGTCGTTAGTTTTTCTATCTGAAAACTTTAGAGATAAGTTTGTGAGTTTTTACTGGGGAAGGAGGCTACGCCCTTCTTTCTCGAGGAAAATACTGATGTAGCAACATCTTGTGATTAAACTTTACGAATTCGTTGAATTTTTAACGGCACTTTTAAAAAATGAGATCGCGTGACTCGCTCGACGGAACTTTTGAGTTGACAATATATTTAATAGTAGTTTGTAGTTATCCTTACTGCCTTACAAGATGGATGAAGACGGTGTTGAAATGAATGAGAATAAACTGAGTTTAACAAAAACCGTTAAGGGTAGTCTGCTTACACCTTTGGGATGGATCGCCTTAGTGGCTTTAAATTCGACCGAGAGACGTGCCATAAATTGACTTCTTTGTTTATGACGTAGAGCGTAAATTAAGTTTTTAACTGAGTTCAAAACAGACGAGGTTATTCGAATGAAATATGTCTATAACCCTATTTTGTGAAAAAATCGCGTAAATCAAATAGCTTTTCTTTCCTTATTATGGTATTGGTTTATATCAAGATAAAAGCCAACATGAGATGTGAAAATCAAAACTGTTTCCTACCGAATCTTGGTCAAAACCAAGTTACATTCAAAGTTCCAGACCTGGAAGGCGTGAAACTGTTCAACCACAAGCATTGCTCCAACTAATCTATCAAATTCCGCTTTCAAGCGAAGCAGACAGCCAACTCAGCATTGCCAGTGGCTGTTCGACCGAGTTATTTATTCTACGCGAAATGTCGGTTAGCCGGGTAAGCGCGCCGGTTCATTTCTATGCAAATTCTTAGCCCGAACAGCACGCTTCGTCCAGAACGCAGCACAACCCACGGACTCCTACATATTCTGCGGTATAGCATAAACAAACTGCTACGTTTACTGTGTTATTTTGTACAGTGACTGCGGTGGGATATGTAGAAACTATGCCGTTGTCTGCGGCTCAGATTTGGCCATTGATTAGGGAACAGCTGGCCGCACGGTGTAATGTTGCTGGGTTTCGGAGGTGGGTCGTCTCGTGGTAAATTAGGTAAGCAAGGTTTTGCAAGGATGTGGGTCTATGTAACAGTTTATTAGATGACATGTTTCCCTCGTTTAACCGTACAATAAGTTGCCATGTCAAAGGTATTTTTGTATTTTTGATGCAACTAAATCTTTGAAACAAATACTTTATTTAGGTAAATTTTGATTTTTTTGCAATGTATTAGTTGACAAAATCTCTATCTCTCTCTGTGGTCGCTCCCTCATGGCTGAGGATCGTGGTCATCGCTGGATGTGGAGGCTCTACTCCTAGATTGTATTATCTGCTTCCACCGGTGTCTGCTCATCGCGTCTCTGACGACCGTGCAGAACTTGGTTGATGAAGAGCCTCTCACTTGATCGCTCCATCTAGTTGGGGATCTTCCCCGGGCTCGTTTACCCTCCGTATTACCAACTATGATCAGCTTTTCAAGGTTGTCATCTCCCCTTCTCATTGCGTGTCCGAAATAGGACAAAATGCGTTGCTGGCAGATTGTAGACAAGCGGGTTTGGACTCGAAGCTGTGAAAGGACCGATACATTAGTGCGCTTGGCGGTCCAGGGTATCCTCAACATCCGCCTCCAGCACCACATCTCGAATGCATCGATCATTTGCCTTTCTCGGGCTCGTATTGTCCATGTTTCCACACCGTACATGAATATTGGGAACACTAGAGCGCGCACTAGCCGGATCTTGGTGGTTACGGTTATACCTCTTTTCTTCCAGATGACATTCAGTCGGGTCATCGCATCCCTAGCCATGCCAATACGCCTCTTTATCTCTGATACGCAGTTGCCATCATCGTAGATCAGAGCACCCAGATAAACATAGTAATCAACAATGTCAACCCCAGGGATGATGTTACTTGTGCTGAGTAATTTTCCGGCACGGTCTACTACCATTAGCTTTGTCTTGCTCCTGTTTACCGCGAGACCCATCCGGTTGCTCTCCGTCTCGAGTTTTTGAAACAGCTCTTGCATATCCTCCACAGACGTCGCTAAAAGGACCGTGTCGTCGGCATATCTGAGGTTCGAAATCCGTTTCCCTCCTATCGGAATTCCCTTCCCCCATCCTTCCAATACTTTTCGCATGATAAACTCCCCATAGATGTTGAATAGGGTGGGTGATAGGATGCATGCTTGCTGCACTCCGATCTTTGTTTCAAAACTCAAAATCTCTATACTTTTTTTTAAATAAATCAAGAATACAAATAAGCTTAAATTGATATTCGTGCTTAAAATAGAAGAGGACGGACCAGGTTCTTAGTTAGAATGGTTTAAATATTTATTTTAAATGCTGTGATTTATTTTCGTAGCGATAGCCCTCATGAAAATTATTTACGCATGCTCGATGCTAGGTTATGTCGAGATCACTCTTGCACTCGATTGCGACTCTAATCGTCAATTAAAGTAAACCCATTGTTCGCGACTTTGTCCTCGAACAATTTAGAAAAACACAATTTTACGGAGCTCTACATTGTTCGGGTAAAACTTATAGTTTCAAGACCATATCCATCTAAGGTTCACAGTTCAAAGTTCGTTAGTTCTAAAACGTGATTTGAATTGTGCCAATATGGTGTTAGAGAATTGGGGATAAATACTTATTAATAATAAATAAACTCTTTAATTACAACGATTACAAAAGATATATGATTAAGAGATATATGATCATGCCTAGTGCCAAGAATGGCAGCTTTATCGCTAATAGCATGTTAGCTTAGCACCGTTATAGGTGACGACTTTTCCAAAGGTATACATGTATATTAATTTATGTAACAATAATCTGTATTGCTCATTATTACCGGATAACTGGTTATCTACTAGAAGAGTGTCATTTTCTCTTTTAATGTTCCTATCACATATATCAATAACTACTTTCTCACCATTTGTAAAAAACTATTTAACATTTTTCCAATACACTTAAATTTATTAAAATTTTGCTTCTTTCTGACTGAAAAGAAAATCCGAATCGAATCTGAACAAGTAGGGTGCGTAAATCGGAGTTCCGATAGCTCGAATCAAAACATCGGTTCCCATAGAAATGAGTGACGATGCCCCGAATGAGTCGGCATCGTAAAATTTAACGCGCCACCCGACGCACGGGCTGATAGTGCCGATGGCGAAGGAAAGTGCCCATAAACGGAATTGATGAACCACAGAGTTCAGCGGACGTACTCAAGGGGGGGGGGGGAGGGGGGACGTTAAAATAAACAGCTTCGTTCGGGCATTTTTTTTGGGAAATGCATTTACCTTCGTATCGTCCGTCCTCTATGCAAGGACATGACGGGGTGTATCGGGTAAGAGTGGCGCCCCCCGACTAAAATCCCCACAAGTTTCTCCAGCGTTGACTTGGCGGCAGAGTCGCGGAAATTATTAGCTTTTAGGAGCGCTTTTAACCAGTCAGAGACTAGCAACCAGCTAAAAAAGACTGAGACATATCTTCTACAACTCTTCTACAACTTATTTTTGTTTGTGAGTTAGTTTTAAATAGAGTTTAGTAATAACACTAGAAGCTACCAGTAAAATCTATAAAGTTGCTGAATAAAGTGTTGACTCATTTTAAACATACTAATATATCTAGATATATAAACAACATGGTATCTAGATACCATGTTGTTTTGGACTAAACATTTTTTAAATGCTCAACCTGCCAGTATTCTTGGTTCTAATGTTTAATATGGATTTCTCAATTTATTTTTCTATAAATATTACTTATCTGATCTATCTTTGAATAATGGGCTTAAACATCCGCTCTCAGTTTTCATTTCCCGTTCAATGTAGCATTACATGGGTAGACTATCGGAGAGGAAGAGGAGTGAAACTTTACGTATAAGTACGTATTTGTTCAATGTGTCTCAAAGTTCGTGTTGTGCGAAGGTGTCATGAGAGTTATTATAATGTTGTTAATAATGTTTTGGCCCTTGCCATTCCTGAATACGTTCCCCGCTAAACCGGCTCGTCGTTACGTCGCGCTGATGTCGACGTACTTACCCTTCAATTGCGTGAGAAATAACTCCAGAAAACATTTTTCTGAGCTCGACAGAGCCTTGATGACGGTTTGTTAGTTGGCAAATTGTTTTTGTAGTCTCTTCGTTGGTACAGCCTTTTTGTCCACTAGTTTGTACAGTTGGGGCGAAAGTTTGTGTTCAACTAGTTATTTCTTGTGAGTTTATATGTGTTGCTGTTGGCGATTTATATTGTATTGTCGCTTTTATTTATTAGGTTAACTTCATCAATCTAAAAGATTTTAGATCGAGATTAGATTGATCATTCTAGGTAAGCACCCTCCGTCGTTGACCGCATCGTTACTTGACATTAGGCGAGCTGGCGTTCAAGCGCAAACCTATAAAAGTAAAAAAAAAATATCTTGTAGGTATTAGCTTTAGACCAGCCCATTGGTGGCTTTTGGTGGCCACTTCTGGTATTTAGGGCCTTTTCTTACAAAGACAGAGTTAATGCCATAATCCACCACGCTGGGCAAGACACAAATGATGCCTTTTTGGAACTTGCCAGTTTCTTCACCATTTTTTCTTTCACCGTTAAAGTTAGTGATGATGCCAAACTTGTAGCTTTGCGCTGGAAAACCACGGAGGTGCAGGCCGGATTCGAACCTGAGACTTCGTGATTGTGATCATATGGTCTACCTACTAGGTCACCACGATTTCGATGATGCCAAGGTCTTATTTATTAGCAGTTAGTAGTCATAATAGAAGTTAACCATCGTGAAGAAACCGGCATGTTCCAGGAAAGACATTTTCCGAGGACATTGTTCATCCACTAAACTGCACTTGACCAGCATGGTGGATTTTGGGCTTGACTCTCTCCATGTGAGAGTAGGCCCGAGCTCCAGGAAACATACAATGTTCCAGTTGGGGGAACATAAAATGTGCTGTATAAGCTAGTAATATCCGAATCCATTAAATATTCACCTCACATCGAATTTTCCAAAAGTTTGTTGCCCATAAAAGTAACTACAATTAACTGCGTTTAACTTTTATGACATAAAAACTCTGTTTATACATTCCACGTGCGTATAAATCCCATAATTCTGCTAGCTATCTTACTTTAATTATTAAACTTCTGCCGTCATCTAGCAACGATGCGACATGAATAACACAGGACCATAGTCAAAAGTGATTTTTGTTGTCAATTTTTTGAGAGACTAACAGCGCCCCGTACTTTTAACATCGTAGTTCTTGTTCCCGTTATTATAAAATAAAGATATATTCCGCACTACATTCTGTGTTAAAAATTTCATTCTGATCAGATTGGATGTTCCATCGATATAAATCATTGGATGTGTCCTTCCAAACTTCAGGCGCACGGTATTATGTTATAGTTAGGAAGAGTGAGCTCATTATTTCTGTTCTAGTCGGTTGTAAGAAGCGGTAAACGCCGGACGTTTATACCTATCACTATTCGTTGTCAATAACCAAAATAATGTAGAACCGCAACATACCACGCCGTTAGCGATTCTAGGGATCAAGTAGATTGATAATTGTGAACCACTCTCAAATGCTACACGCAGAGACATATTTTGTAAACAATTTTAAGATTATCAGAGGACATCTTTTGATTTGTGTCGATGGTTCCGACGTGATTGAGAAACAATAATCCAAACATACAAACTTTCATATTGATATATAATATTAGTAGAATAATGTGAGACGGAAGCTAGACAAATGAGGAGACTGGAATTGAAGTGGTCGACATATATCTGATGTCATTAATATATGGAGTAGCCTCGTTAAAATAGATAGTAACTGTTTTTATGAATGCCCTATATTTTGGCGTCAGAAATCCACAACTACTTACTGGACAATGGTTTAGCGTAGAAGACACAAGTTTCTATCAAGTTATACGTATTCATTAACTACACTTAATTAATACTTAGCTAAACTTAACTAACTATACGTTAAAATAATAATAAATACATTTTGGTGGACATTTCACACACACCACTATCTAGCCCTAAACTAAGCGAAGCTTGTACTATGGAAGCCAGCTCAAAAAATAAACACTATTTTTTGAGAGGTTGTTTGTGGTCAAAAGAAGGAGTAAACGATTGTAAGACGTTAAGATTGTTATTTTAATTATCTTTGTGTGAATTTCTGCGGTTATCTCATAAATCCCACATATATATATTTTTAAATTTAAATACATATGTATTATACATAGTAAACACCCAGGCACAGTAGAAATATTTGTATTTATCACACAAATATTTACACTGGGTGGGGATCGACCCAACAACCCACGGCTTCGCAGGCAGACTTATTACCAACTAAGCCACCAGTCCAGAACATGAAACACTTACACAGAATTTATAACAAAAGTGACATACACAATCTTAAACTTATTAATTAACTAACATAAACAGAGTATGTTTTAAAGTATACGTGATATGTCACGTGAAAGCCAGAAAGCATTACATTTACTTATGATACTCACCACAAAGTCTCACAATAAGGGTATAATGCTCTTGTACGTAGCTATGTAACTGAAATAATTCGAATACTGTGTAAAATAAACTAATTACACGCAATTAATATTGGCTCTCATCTTTGCAAGTTAATTTTTGTCGGCTGTAAATTATTAAGCACTCTAGAAAATTATAAGGCCATATTGATATTATTCCCATTAATGTACTTTTGAAAACTAATTATACTATAAAAGTTTTTTCAGAATATTTCCATTAACTGATAATTGAGTTCATTTTAGCACTAACGTTGAATAAGTAATATTTAAGCCCAATGAAGCCTGTTTACTTTACATCAAGTTTACGTTAGCGTTGGTCTAATTATATTATAAAACTTATACTTAATCATATACCTATTACTATATCACAGTCTGGAATTTCTTTATACTGTGGTAATATTTTGAATTCATATCTGTGTAGTGGATCCTCTTTGCAGAGTCCGCATTGGGAAGTACCACACCTTTGTCAGTTATTCTACTCGTACCGCCAAGTAGTTGTGTGAACCTCACTGTGTTATGGTGTGAAGGGCAATGTTTCCAGAGAGATTGCGGGTATCCATGATATAAAACATCTATATCTCTGGGTGACGAGCGCTAAAAAAGCGCCGGCGCATAACTCATTGCGCCGCCAGCTCGCTTGACGGTAGGACGTGTTTGTATATGTTGTAGAAACTCCTTAGATAAAAAAGTCAATATATTAAAATATAGTTTCCATAACAATCGTCTTAACTAATATAATATAAATAACTCATCAGTTTTATTGCTAGCCAGCTTCTTGCGACAGTAAAGCCTCATTCGCACGGGAGCTTAAAAAGTGTTCGTACGAACAGTAATTTCGAAAACGTTATAAAAGCGCTAACGCCGAATTTTAACGCAACGCTTTTTAAGCTCCCGTGCGAATGAGGCCTTACTCATTAATTTAGAATTATAGTAATGAAAAAGTTACAGTTTGATTACATGTGTCATTATAATGCCTAATTTCGTAAGTGTGTTGTAAAACGTAATTTATGTGTCAATTCAATTCATTTATTCATACCATAAATTCATAAGAACTCTTGGTAACGTCATTTGCAAAAAGGCAAAGAATATGTGTACATAATATGATAAAATTGACATTTATAATATTAAGGATAATAACGTCAAAAAGAATAAAGCAGCTGTAAAGGGGCCTAGTCAATTACATGCAGCTGTAAAAAGGCTTTGTCGAAGACAAAATAACAAATAAGCAATACACACAGTCTACAGATACTACATTAGTACAAACTATTTTTTTTTAACTTTTATAGGTTTACACTTGACCGCCATCTCGCCTGATGTTGATTTAACATCAAAAGTCTTAAAAATCTAGTCTAAAAATCAATCTAGCCTAAAAATCTATTATTTTACCTTATTACAAGATTTTAATTTCGACACATTTCTCTTTCATACGTTACTATCTTTAACAAAGTCGTTTATATTATAATATCCTTGCTCAATAGGTAGCTTTTTATTTCATTTTTAAACTTGGTTTCATTGAGACCTTCCACTTGTACAGGGATTGCATGAAAGAAGCGAATACCATATCATATTTATTTTGTTGTATAATGTATACCCAGGTAATTTTATTACATTCAAGTTCGTTCTTTCGACCGTTACAGACATACGTAGGTAATCACACACAAACTTTTGCCACTATAATATGATTTGAATGAATGAGTGTGATAGGATTAGGTATCAAGTGATGTGGATATGAATAATATATGCCGTGTCACAATGTAGGTTCTATTTTGTAAGGTTGTTGTTGCAAACGGCGCCGGAACAAAGGTTTTAATGTCCACAATGGGCGTTGATTGCGTCCGGAACGACATTAAATAAAACATTAACCCATTTACAGGATCGAGGACGCATCACGGAAAATGGAATAATTTACCTTGGGCTCCGGGGAGGTGAACGCGTGGAAATTTATAACTTCTTGAATTAAATGTGCCGTCGGTTTTGAATGGTTCACTTATCTCCGCTGCGAAATTGGCTGAATATTAGGTGGTTATTTAGGCCAAGGTCAGAGGGACCACCTTAATGTAGGTACAGAATACCATATACAGCTTTGGGCGTTGAAGGGCAAGGGGGATTCGGGGTCTTTTCTAAGAAATAGAAAGTTTGGGCCATAATCCACCACACTGGACAAATGTGGGTTGGCGGAAAACCCATGTTCTCTAGAGATTAATTTATTGGTGCATTAGTTTCCTCATAATGTTATCTTCACTGTCAAGGCCAGTAATGATGACAAAATTAAAACATCTACACCTGGATAAATACCCGTTTGTGAAATGGGACGTTTTAGCAACTGCCTAGTAACTACGGCTTTTTATTACCACGGCAAAGACATAAATCTTAAAACTCCGAGTGAAGATTACAGCGCAGTGTAAGGCAGTGAATTGAACTCTTCGCGTTCAAATAACTGCGTGGTGCGGTGTTATTGTGCGGTGGCGTGGTATGGTTTATTTTTAATATGAAGTGACGAGACGAGCTGGACATGTGCTTGATGGTAAGCAACATACCTGCCACAGAACAGCACAATGACACGCAGCTATTGGAACATGAAGAGTCCAAATCATTACTTAGCACTACACTGCGCTCATCATCCTTCACCCATCTAAGATGTTATATCTCTAAGCCACAGGGCTTAATATAATATTATAGAAAAATTACGGAATTTCTCTGTAATATTATAGGCAGGCTTGATGGTTACCATCAGGCACGTCTTGCTCATTTCGTCACTTCTTTTAAAACTATATATATATTTATAGCACTAGCAGCAAGCTATGTTACCCACGTAGTTCCCGTTCCTGTTTACTTTGCGGGTTAAAAAGTATCCTATATTTGTTATTTCAGACTATAATTTAAAATATCAACCCGATCCGTTCCTATGTGATTGGCCAATAAACAACCAAACTTTCGTATTTATAGTTATATGTATAGGATAAACTAAGTGCCTCTTATCCGTCGTAAATGCGCTTAGCATGTCAAGATGTTTCTATCACTGTAAAAGACAAAGATTTTTTGGTTTGATTGTAATATTCAAACCATTCTGCCCGTTTTTCCTATCTAAAAGTGGAGGAATGCTTTGAAGTAGCAGGTGCAGTTAATAAAAGCATCTTAAAATAGCAATTGCAAGCAACATAAACGAGTCCCAAGCTTAAACCAGTCCGCCATTAGTAAGCTTTGATATCACTGAACGAATTAATACGAGCTGACATAAATACGAACAAATTGGCGACTTCGGTCCCATGCAAGAGCAGCCCACTAAATCTTCCCACTATTGGTATGGAGGCCTTGTGTCGCAAAGAGAGAGCCAAGGCTAAATCCATCACGCTGGCCCAGTAGGGGTTGGTAGGGACATGCGGGTTCCTCATGATGATTTTCTTCACCGTTTTTAAGTTACCGGCATTATGCACATGACTTGAAAATGACGGTGGTGCGCGTGGTTTTCGAATCAGAGGAATCAGACTAGGATCAGGTCCGATCAGAATCAGCAGTTGTCTTTCTCCCGACTAGAGCAGCCGTAACTTAGGTAGCCATAGTGTGACTGCAATAAATAGTTTACCACCAGGAGAGATTGATTGAAAAAAAGATCAATAGAGAGGGATTGATTAAACTTTTGTAATAAAAACGTCTAGGCTGTGCAATGCGTTGTCTGAGTGAATTTTCTCGAAGTAAACACGTTCTATCGTAGATGGCATCGTCGTTTAACATTAAGCAAGATGGCAATCAAGAGCAAACGTATCGTAGCAATAAAAACTGCTGTCATCTAATGGAGACATTTGTAAACGTTTGGAAGTACCCATACTAAACTTTTGTGACGTGACTTTGGGAGCAAATACATGCTACGCCCTGCGGCTGAAACGAACACTGTGATAGCACCAACCCTGCTAGACGTGGGCATGCTCCTTTTATTTCCTTACTTTGTTTAGTGCTAAACCAGTTTCGTTTTCGAAATAATAATGATTGTAATTTCTGACGCTTTTGTGCTTTTTAAGTGCTTTAACCATAGAATAGACAATATCTTCTACGCAAGAAGTTAACCTGTAGTTTTCTTTAACAATAATGTATATCTTTAGTTAGTTAAAATGTTTACTAAAATATTGACTAGTTAATTTCAGAGTGTTGGGGTTTACGAATTGACCACTCGCATTGTTTTTTCCCTAACGCGACAAAAGAAATGAATCTTCAAAAATAAACGAAAAACCTTTAAACCTGTTCCAGTTTAACACAACTCGTTTAATTCCTTATCATCGTGACATTTTCTGACCTTATTATAAGGTGAAAATGTCAAACGAGTCGAGGATATATTTTTACCCAAATAAATTTACTTCCAATGTTTAAATTCCTTGTATTCTTGCCGGAATATACCTAGGCTTTGTGCTGCGATATTAATAAATTAGTGACACGTAGGAGAGTAAACAGAACTGCCACATATCACTGCCCACTTACGAGTTGGCGCTAATCTATACAATTGAATGGTTTCATACCCACTCCAATGCCTATTAGGTAAAACGTATGTTGTCCAACATAACTAGACGCTAAGACCCACTATGATTCTGCGCTATCGCAAGTCAACTTATTCTGGTGCCTGTTTGTGTTTCTTATTGGTCATTGGGAATACGGCATCTTTGTCAGTAGCAACAGAAATGCCAACACGTGGTCCGGAAACCTTGAGGCAATCAAATATTGGAACCTATGGTTCCGTAATCGAGTCACGATGCCAAGTATGCCGAAAACTCATGCAAAACGTTTGAAATTTCATTATTAGGTAATTTTATTGGGAGTCTAAAATAATCTCAATAGAATCAAAGTACGTTATTTTACCGCTGTATTACAGTAAATCAAGCTCAATATTGTCTCTGCAAAATTTTTAAAGCATACACTTGCTGTCAGTCCTTTATCCGTCATTTGTCGTGTCCGTGTTAACTAGTAAGTAGTTAAAAAATCTCATTAGAAATAAAAATTCGGGCACGGGAGCGATTATCAGGTTGTCTTTTCTCTTGACTACATGATGCCCTATTTTGCTCCTGTCAATACGCGGTTTTCACTTTGGAACACGTCTACTCTAGCGATTATCGGTTCTTTTATATTACGTAGTCAGTTAATTGCCAAGGCAGGTTGGTAATTTGCTGAGCTATGCTTGATCCTTATTTTATCTTTTCATCAGATAGCCGGATGATGGTTTTGAGATTATGAAACTACTTAACACAAAACGCTTTGTTAGAAAAATTCACCCAAAAATGTCTACACCATCATTTACACGTATATTAAACTATCCGCCATGAAATAGTTCAGTTTTGCGAGCCATTGAAGAACTCACAATAGAAACTACAACAGGTATACCGTTGACGGCTACTCGTGCGCCAATGACGACGATTATTTAAAACTAGTTACGAAAGTATTATTTCAATCTCGATATTTTTCTTCAGTTGACACACGCTCACGTGGTAGTATAATAATATTTGCACAGAAAAAATACATACAAGCTTTACATTTAATACTTACAACCTTTGGATAATACCTTAGGAAATGTACTCAATACCTTGATCAAATTATTTTTTGTCAGATACTACGCTAAAAAGTCCACGAATTTTCCGTTCGCAATACCTACAAGCGCAAAATTTAAGACCTCCGCGTTTCCATTAGCGTTTTGTTCCCTCAAGCCCATCATTCGACGACTGAAATATCGCGAATCGATGACAGGTTCTGCTTATTATATAAATTTTGTGGAATACCAAATCTCATTGTTCGAAATATGTCGTTGCCAGGCCAATGCCGGGCTACGCAGGAAACTGTGCCGCAAAATATTAGCACGGTGATTTTATGTTAATTTAATAAAAAAAAAAACAATTTAAAAACTTGGAAATTTATTCAAATAATATAAAGAAACTAGCTTTTTCAGACTTTCATTTTGTCAAAATCATGTCCCTATCTAATTAATTTTTGAATTGAACATTTATTTAAAAAACTATTTCAGGATTGATTCTTTAGGTAAATTTACGTTTAGTATATGTTGATGAGCGAGACGAGTTTTATTTGCTGTAGCATACAAATGAAATGAAATGAAATGAAATAATTATTAGACTGAATGAAATAAAATGAAATGAAATGAAATAATTATTAGATAATTATTACAAACAAAATAATTATTAGACTTTTGATAATATATAATGACGGGACGAGCAAGAGAGCAGAGCATGTCTGATTGTAAACAACAGTGTCCATTAGAACACAGTATCACACTATATGAACACGAACAATAATATAATCCAAATAATTGCCATATACTGTAAAGCACTAGGCATCCAGAGATATTAGATGAAGCGTCGCTTTGTTTCGTAATTTCCCCTTCAAACCGGTAAGAGACGATCTTCTTAGCATTCCATGGATTCACCGTGCGGGTGCCGGGTCCATCGTGTGGCAGAGAGAGAAAAACTCGAGTAGTTCCCGAGACTTGTGACTCGGGCGTAGGTTTAAGGGGCCCCTTTCTGACGTACATCAACACTCACCTTCACCACTCGTTTTTTCTCTCCCTGCCCAGCCAAATCTGATATGAGCCTACTAGTGCAGCTTTAGATACTCGTTCTAGTATAGAACTTACTGCACTTCTGGATAAGCCAAGGTCTTTCAGTAGGTTATAGAGAGATTTTGCTGGTATACCTCTCGCTCCCACTTCTACAGCGTATAAACTAACTACATAGCCGTTTTTTGTTAATTCGTTTAGGAGGTCGTAATACTTATTTTGTTTCATCGCGTGGTCTTTAGGTATATTAGTTTCCCACGGTACGGTAAGTTCTACAAGGACTATGCGTTTCGTAGCTCTAGAAAAAGGAAAATGTCCGGTCTGGATGACGAAACACCCACATCCTCTGGGATTTTGTAGTGCTTTTCATACGTGTCCATTAAAATAGTCCAATCAGGTGCTGTACCCAGGATTGAGTAAGGCTTGTTCCTGGAGTTTGAAGTTGAGCCTGCTTTTACAAAGTTAATTTGTCTTTTGTTTGTCGTCAATCCCTTTTGGGCTCTAGCTACTGAAAGGCTCATGGCTTCACGTATGATTTCAAGTACTCTGTCATGACGCCGTGAGTAATGACCCCATCAAGGAGCACCTTGCATCCCACCAATATGTGCCTTGCTGTACATATCGCCTCTCCACAAGTATAGCAACATTTTTCAGAGGCTTTTCCCCACCTTACCAAGTTACTCTGGTCAGGAGGGTCATTTGGAATGCATTTAGATAAAATTTTAATAAGGCAGGAGACCAGTCATAGATCAAGGTGCGCCACTTTAGAGCTAATGGGATACAGAACTCACCTATGGTTAACCACTCACTTTGCATTTCTAAATTCATAGCGTACACTTTGTAACCGTTATTTTCGTCTTGTTGTAGAAAGGTTTTACCATGTCTCGGTCTTCCTTTTCCTTCTCGCACCCAACCCAGCAGTATTTACTTGTGCACCTGCCATAAATTGTTTATGGAATTGAAGTCTAGATTCCAGGTCTGAAGCAGTTTTGTCTTTTGGGAGAGATGTAATTAAGTCGTCTTGCGACTTTCCCAAAACATGCGTTTTGTAACTCTTAGGTGTTTGTAAAGTTCAGACGGTTTCTTTAGTTTCAGCCCAAAACTATTTTGATCCCTAAAAGAGTAGAGGATCAGCCGGATGTGCCAATCCTAACCATGACTTCAATATCTTTATGACATTGGCATCTAGCTTTGCCAGGAGAGTTTTACCGATGTCATATACTAGGAAAGGCCAAGTGAGACGTGATGTGAGGTAGTTGTCATATATCCATGCTTTTTGATATTGCTGATAGGCTGCTGGTCTACCTTATTGAGGTTGTTCATGAAGTTTTCAACAACCACCTCTAATGATGGTGTACGTCCTTTGTGATCTATCTTTCTACCAAGAAATTTGAAAGGCACTGCCTCTGCAATTGTGGCAACTCCTTGGCCACTAATGGAGAGTCCCGGATCGTAAGACGTATATTTGGTATTTCGTCTACCCAGACAAAGACAATGACATTTTGATGGTTTTGTCCTCATTCCCTCCGTCCATGTACAGAACTCATCGACTTCGTTCAACAATTCTTGACACTGTTTAGGATTACGTGTAAGTATTGCAAGGTCGTCCGCAAAGGCCAAGATTGACTCAGTGTACTTATTGTTGATTTTAAACCGGTAGCCCCATTTCTTTTCACGGGATATTATTTTGTCTACTAAAATATTTATAACTATATTAAATGCTATTGGTGATAAGCAGCACCCTTGGAATAGTCCTACATTGTATTCAAGTGGTTTTGTGTATTCCTTGTTTACTGCTATGACGAATTTTAAGTGGCAATAATAAGAATTAATTATGTCAACAATTTCAGCAGGAAAGTTATACCATTTTAGGGCAAATATCATAAGTTCATGCTGGACAGAACCAAACGCGTTCTCTAGGTCTATCCAGCAGACTGTTATTTGCCTCTCATGTGTTCTGGCATCTTTCAAACTTTCTGCTAGTAATGTATTGTGTTCCAGGCATCCAGAAATACCAGGCAAGAACCCTTTCTGGTGATTGGGCCTGAAATACTTATTGCTAGTCATAAATGTGGTCATTTTTGTTTGCAATATACTGAAAAAGATTTTAGAAATTGTATTGGTTAGGGCTATCGGTCTGGTGTCTTTGGGATGAGTTACTTCCTGCTTTTTAGGGATGAGGACAACAATTGCTCTTCCGAATGCTACTGGGACTTGCTTTCTTGACCAGATCTTAATGAATATATTCAAGATATGTTTACGAACTGATGGACACTTTTATACACTAAGTAAGGAATGCCATCTGGGCCAGGAGCTGATTTAGTAGTTTTCTTTTAATTTGATAGTTTACTTCCTCTTCACTAGGTGGGGTGCTTTGAAAGTTTGTCAGAGGATCATTAGGTCTTTGGATGTTTGGTTCTACGTACGAGCTCCCGCGTTTAGGCACTTCGTATGTGCTTTTAAAGTGATCGTAAATTTGCGCGTTAGTCAAGATAAGCTTTCCATTTTGCTCCCTGAAAATATTTTTGGAGTATTGAAAAGGGTTTTTATCAAAGTCTACTTCGTGTTTAGCTCTGTTAAAATTATCACGATTTTTACTAATTTGAAGCGATATTCCTTGTATTAATTTAAGGATTGATCTTAGAGCCCTGGACAGTTGGTGACTTAGATGGTTATCGCCCATGGTTTTAGCTACACGAAGACGTTTTATTAACTCTCTTTTCTTCCTCCGCAATTTCATTTTGAACATAAAATATTTTCCTTGCTATTTTGAGCATAACAAGTTGATGGTGGGTAATGTTCCGAGAAGTATGTATATATGGTGTCCTGGAAAGTTTCTACTTGGCTGTTTAGGTCTTGTTTTGGCCCAGGATGTTCTAGTAAGATCGCCAAGTTTTCGTCATGAACTTTCCAGGTAGAGTTTTTAAACTGGGAATGCCAAGACGTGTCCTGATGACAATGGACTCCTGGTAGTTTTCACTCGATGGTTCACCTTGGGATATATGAGGGTCAACTCTATCCATAGTGTTTGTCGAAGTACTGACCGACGGCTGTCGTGCTTCAACACCATCGTGTGTCTTTAAATGCTTTTGGTACCAGGCTCGTCTCTTGTAAATTTTCCCGCACACAGGGCATCTCAAATCCGTATTCGCGCCAGGGTCGTTATTACTATCACACGGTGGACAGATCTTCCGCCCCGCCTCTCGGACTGTCCCAGGGTATTATTCTTATTTGGACTTTTAGCGATTTAATTCCCGGCTTGGCTTGCTAGGCCTTCACCCTCGGCTGTCTTTCCAACAGTCAGATGTCTTTCCATCCGTCAGATGTCTTTTCCACCAGCCATCTGTCTTTCCAGCGTCATCCCGTCTCTCCGGGCTGTCATTTTGTTTGAGACGATCTTCTTAGCATTCCATGGATTCACCGTGCGGGTGCCGGGTCCATCGTGTGGCAGAGAGAAAAACTCGAGTAGTTCCCGAGACTTGTGACTCGGGCGTAGGTTTAAGGGGCCCTTTCTGACGTACATCAACACTCACCTTCACCACTCGTTTTCTCTCCCTGCCCAGCCAAATCTGATATGAGCCTACTAGTGCAGCTTTAGATACTCGTTCTAGTATAGAACTTACTGCACTTCTGGATAAGCCAAGGTCTTTCAGTAGGTTATAGAGATTTTGCTGGTATACCTCTCGCTCCCACTTCTACAGCGTATAAACTAACTACATAGCCGTTTTTGTTAATTCGTTTAGGAGGTCGTAATACTTATTTTGTTTCATCGCGTGGTCTTTAGGTATATTAGTTTCCCACGGTACGGTAAGTTCTACAAGGACTATGCGTTTCGTAGCTCTAGAAAAAGGAAAATGTCCGGTCTGGATGACGAAACACCCACATCCTCTGGGATTTTGTAGTGCTTTTCATACGTGTCCATTAAAATAGTCCAATCAGGTGCTGTACCCAGGATTGAGTAAGGCTTGTTCCTGGAGTTTGAAGTTGAGCCTGCTTTTACAAAGTTAATTTGTCTTTTTTGTTGTCGTCAATCCTTTTGGGCTCTAGCTACTGAAAGGCTCATGGCTTCACGTATGATTTCAAGTACTCTGTCATGACGCCGTGAGTAATGACCCCATCAAGGAGCACCTTGCATCCCACCAATATGTGCCTTGCTGTACATATCGCCTCTCCACAAGTATAGCAACATTTTTCAGAGGCTTTTCCCCACCTTACCAAGTTACTCTGGTCAGGAGGGTCATTTGGAATGCATTTAGATAAAATTTTAATAAGGCAGGAGACCAGTCATAGATCAAGGTGCGCCACTTTAGAGCTAATGGGATACAGAACTCACCTATGGTTAACCACTCACTTTGCATTTCTAAATTCATAGCGTGCACTTTGTAACCGTTATTTTCGTCTTGTTGTAGAAAGGTTTTTACCATGTCTCGGTCTTCCCTTTTCCTTCTCGCACCCAACCCAGCAGTATTTACTTGTGCACCTGCCATAAATTGTTTATGGAATTGAAGTCTAGATTCCAGGTCTGAAGCAGTTTTGTCTTTTGGGAGAGATGTAATTAAGTCGTCTTGCGACTTTCCCAAAACATGCGTTTTTGTAACTCTTAGGTGTTTGTAAAGTTCAGACGGTTTCTTTAGTTTCAGCCCAAAACTATTTTGATCCCTAAAAGAGTAGAGGATCAGCCGGATGTGCCAATCCTAACCATGACTTCAATATCTTTATGACATTGGCATCTAGCTTTGCCAGGAGAGTTTTACCGATGTCATATACTAGGAAAGGCCAAGTGAGACGTGATGTGAGGTAGTTGTCATATATCCATGCTTTTTTGATATTGCTGATAGGCTGCTGGTCTACCTTATTGAGGTTGTTCATGAAGTTTTCAACAACCACCTCTAATGATGGTGTACGTCCTTTGTGATCTATCTTTCTACCAAGAAATTTGAAAGGCACTGCCTCTGCAATTGTGGCAACTCCTTGGCCACTAATGGAGAGTCCCGGATCGTAAGACGTATATTTGGTATTTCGTCTACCCAGACAAAGACAATGACATTTTGATGGTTTTGTCCTCATTCCCTCCGTCCATGTACAGAACTCATCGACTTCGTTCAACAATTCTTGACACTGTTTAGGATTACGTGTAAGTATTGCAAGGTCGTCCGCAAAGGCCAAGATTGACTCAGTGTACTTATTGTTGATTTTAAACCGGTAGCCCCATTTCTTTTCACGGGATATTATTTTGTCTACTAAAATATTTATAACTATATTAAATGCTATTGGTGATAAGCAGCACCCTTGGAATAGTCCTACATTGTATTCAAGTGGTTTTGTGTATTCCTTGTTTACTGCTATGACGAATTTTAAGTGGCAATAATAAGAATTAATTATGTCAACAATTTCAGCAGGAAAGTTATACCATTTTAGGGCAAATATCATAAGTTCATGCTGGACAGAACCAAACGCGTTCTCTAGGTCTATCCAGCAGACTGTTATTTGCCTCTCATGTGTTCTGGCATCTTTCAAACTTTCTGCTAGTAATGTATTGTGTTCCAGGCATCCAGAAATACCAGGCAAGAACCCTTTCTGGTGATTGGGCCTGAAATACTTATTGCTAGTCATAAATGTGGTCATTTTTGTTTGCAATATACTGAAAAAGATTTTAGAAATTGTATTGGTTAGGGCTATCGGTCTGGTGTCTTTGGGATGAGTTACTTCCTGCTTTTTAGGGATGAGGACAAAAATTGCTCTTCCGAATGCTACTGGGACTTGCTTTCTTGACCAGATCTTAATGAATATATTCAAGATATGTTTACGAACTGATGGACACTTTTTATACACTAAGTAAGGAATGCCATCTGGGCCAGGAGCTGATTTAGTAGTTTTCTTTTTAATTTGATAGTTTACTTCCTCTTCACTAGGTGGGGTGCTTTGAAAGTTTGTCAGAGGATCATTAGGTCTTTGGATGTTTGGTTCTACGTACGAGCTCCCGCGTTTAGGCACTTCGTATGTGCTTTTAAAGTGATCGTAAATTTGCGCGTTAGTCAAGATAAGCTTTCCATTTTGCTCCTGAAAATATTTTTGGAGTATTGAAAAGGGTTTTATCAAAGTCTACTTCGTGTTTAGCTCTGTTAAAATTATCACGATTTTTACTAATTTGAAGCGATATTCCTTGTATTAATTTAAGGATTGATCTTAGAGCCCTGGACAGTTGGTGACTTAGATGGTTATCGCCCATGGTTTTAGCTACACGAAGACGTTTTATTAACTCTTTTCTTCCTCCGCAATTTCATTTTGAACATATTTTCCTTGCTATTTTGAGCATAACAAGTTGATGGTGGGTAATGTTCCGAGAAGTATGTATATATGGTGTCCTGGAAAGTTTCTACTTGGCTGTTTAGGTCTTGTTTTGGCCCAGGATGTTCTAGTAAGATCGCCAAGTTTTCGTCATGAACTTTCCAGGTAGAGTTTTTTAAACTGGGAATGCCAAGACGTGTCCTGATGACAATGGACTCCTGGTAGTTTTCACTCGATGGTTCACCTTGGGATATATGAGGGTCAACTCTATCCATAGTGTTTGTCGAAGTACTGACCGACGGCTGTCGTGCTTCAACACCATCGTGTGTCTTTAAATGCTTTTGGTACCAGGCTCGTCTCTTGTAAATTTTCCCGCACACAGGGCATCTCAAATCCGTATTCGCGCCAGGGTCGTTATTACTATCACACGGTGGACAGATCTTCCGCCCGCCTCTCGGACTGTCCCAGGGTATTATTCTTATTTGGACTTTTAGCGATTTAATTCCCGGGCTTGGCTTGCTAGGCCTTCACCCTCGGCTGTCTTTCCAACAGTCAGATGTCTTTCCATCCGTCAGATGTCTTTTCCACCAGCCATCTGTCTTTCCAGCGTCATCCCGTCTCTCCGGGCTGTCATTTTTGTTTGAGACGATCTTCTTAGCATTCCATGGATTCACCGTGCGGGTGCCGGGTCCATCGTGTGGCAGAGAGAAAAACTCGAGTAGTTCCCGAGACTTGTGACTCGGGCGTAGGTTTAAGGGCCCCTTTCTGACGTACATCAACACTCACCTTCACCACTCGTTTTTTCTCCCTGCCCAGCCAAATCTGATATGAGCCTACTAGTGCAGCTTTAGATACTCGTTCTAGTATAGAACTTACTGCACTTCTGGATAAGCCAAGGTCTTTCAGTAGGTTATAGAGAGATTTTGCTGGTATACCTCTCGCTCCCACTTCTACAGCGTATAAACTAACTACATAGCCGTTTTTGTTAATTCGTTTAGGAGGTCGTAATACTTATTTTGTTTCATCGCGTGGTCTTTAGGTATATTAG
Organism: Ectropis grisescens; assembly: GCA_017562165.1. Taxonomy (NCBI): domain Eukaryota; kingdom Metazoa; phylum Arthropoda; class Insecta; order Lepidoptera; family Geometridae; genus Ectropis; species Ectropis grisescens. The sequence goes on along the minus strand of CM029789.1, from coordinate 16,903,440 downwards.
TTTCCCACGGTACGGTAAGTTCTACAAGGACTATGCGTTTCGTAGCTCTAGAAAAAGGAAAATGTCCGGTCTGGATGACGAAACACCCACATCCTCTGGGATTTTGTAGTGCTTTTCATACGTGTCCATTAAAATAGTCCAATCAGGTGCTGTACCCAGGATTGAGTAAGGCTTGTTCCTGGAGTTTGAAGTTGAGCCTGCTTTTACAAAGTTAATTTGTCTTTTGTTTGTCGTCAATCCCTTTTGGGCTCTAGCTACTGAAAGGCTCATGGCTTCACGTATGATTTCAAGTACTCTGTCATGACGCCGTGAGTAATGACCCCATCAAGGAGCACCTTGCATCCCACCAATATGTGCCTTGCTGTACATATCGCCTCTCCACAAGTATAGCAACATTTTTCAGAGGCTTTTCCCACCTTACCAAGTTACTCTGGTCAGGAGGGTCATTTGGAATGCATTTAGATAAAATTTTAATAAGGCAGGAGACCAGTCATAGATCAAGGTGCGCCACTTTAGAGCTAATGGGATACAGAACTCACCTATGGTTAACCACTCACTTTGCATTTCTAAATTCATAGCGTGCACTTTGTAACCGTTATTTTCGTCTTGTTGTAGAAAGGTTTTACCATGTCTCGGTCTTCCTTTTCCTTCTCGCACCCAACCCAGCAGTATTTACTTGTGCACCTGCCATAAATTGTTTATGGAATTGAAGTCTAGATTCCAGGTCTGAAGCAGTTTTGTCTTTTGGGAGAGATGTAATTAAGTCGTCTTGCGACTTTCCCAAAACATGCGTTTTGTAACTCTTAGGTGTTTGTAAAGTTCAGACGGTTTCTTTAGTTTCAGCCCAAAACTATTTTGATCCCTAAAAAGAGTAGAGGGATCAGCCGGATGTGCCAATCCTAACCATGACTTCAATATCTTTATGACATTGGCATCTAGCTTTGCCAGGAGAGTTTTACCGATGTCATATACTAGGAAAGGCCAAGTGAGACGTGATGTGAGGTAGTTGTCATATATCCATGCTTTTTGATATTGCTGATAGGCTGCTGGTCTACCTTATTGAGGTTGTTCATGAAGTTTTCAACAACCACCTCTAATGATGGTGTACGTCCTTTGTGATCTATCTTTCTACCAAGAAATTTGAAAGGCACTGCCTCTGCAATTGTGGCAACTCCTTGGCCACTAATGGAGAGTCCCGGATCGTAAGACGTATATTTGGTATTTCGTCTACCCAGACAAAGACAATGACATTTTGATGGTTTTGTCCTCATTCCTCCGTCCATGTACAGAACTCATCGACTTCGTTCAACAATTCTTGACACTGTTTAGGATTACGTGTAAGTATTGCAAGGTCGTCCGCAAAGGCCAAGATTGACTCAGTGTACTTATTGTTGATTTTAAACCGGTAGCCCCATTTCTTTTCACGGGATATTATTTTGTCTACTAAAATATTTATAACTATATTAAATGCTATTGGTGATAAGCAGCACCCTTGGAATAGTCCTACATTGTATTCAAGTGGTTTTGTGTATTCCTTGTTTACTGCTATGACGAATTTTAAGTGGCAATAATAAGAATTAATTATGTCAACAATTTCAGCAGGAAAGTTATACCATTTTAGGGCAAATATCATAAGTTCATGCTGGACAGAACCAAACGCGTTCTCTAGGTCTATCCAGCAGACTGTTATTTGCCTCTCATGTGTTCTGGCATCTTTCAAACTTTCTGCTAGTAATGTATTGTGTTCCAGGCATCCAGAAATACCAGGCAAGAACCCTTTCTGGTGATTGGGCCTGAAATACTTATTGCTAGTCATAAATGTGGTCATTTTGTTTGCAATATACTGAAAAGATTTTAGAAATTGTATTGGTTAGGGCTATCGGTCTGGTGTCTTTGGGATGAGTTACTTCCTGCTTTTTAGGGATGAGGACAAAATTGCTCTTCCGAATGCTACTGGGACTTGCTTTCTTGACCAGATCTTAATGAATATATTCAAGATATGTTTACGAACTGATGGACACTTTTATACACTAAGTAAGGAATGCCATCTGGGCCAGGAGCTGATTTAGTAGTTTTCTTTTTAATTTGATAGTTTACTTCCTCTTCACTAGGTGGGGTGCTTTGAAAGTTTGTCAGAGGATCATTAGGTCTTTGGATGTTTGGTTCTACGTACGAGCTCCCGCGTTTAGGCACTTCGTATGTGCTTTTAAAGTGATCGTAAATTTGCGCGTTAGTCAAGATAAGCTTTCCATTTTGCTCCCTGAAAATATTTTTGGAGTATTGAAAAGGGTTTTATCAAAGTCTACTTCGTGTTTAGCTCTGTTAAAATTATCACGATTTTTACTAATTTGAAGCGATATTCCTTGTATTAATTTAAGGATTGATCTTAGAGCCCTGGACAGTTGGTGACTTAGATGGTTATCGCCCATGGTTTTAGCTACACGAAGACGTTTTATTAACTCTCTTTTCTTCCTCCGCAATTTCATTTTGAACATATTTTCCTTGCTATTTTGAGCATAACAAGTTGATGGTGGGTAATGTTCCGAGAAGTATGTATATATGGTGTCCTGGAAAGTTTCTACTTGGCTGTTTAGGTCTTGTTTTGGCCCAGGATGTTCTAGTAAGATCGCCAAGTTTTCGTCATGAACTTTCCAGGTAGAGTTTTTAAACTGGGAATGCCAAGACGTGTCCTGATGACAATGGACTCCTGGTAGTTTTCACTCGATGGTTCACCTTGGGATATATGAGGTCAACTCTATCCATAGTGTTTGTCGAAGTACTGACCGACGGCTGTCGTGCTTCAACACCATCGTGTGTCTTTAAATGCTTTTGGTACCAGGCTCGTCTCTTGTAAATTTTCCCGCACACAGGGCATCTCAAATCCGTATTCGCGCCAGGGTCGTTATTACTATCACACGGTGGACAGATCTTCCGCCCCGCCTCTCGGACTGTCCCAGGGGTATTATTCTTATTTGGACTTTTAGCGATTTAATTCCCGGCTTGGCTTGCTAGGCCTTCACCCTCGGCTGTCTTTCCAACAGTCAGATGTCTTTCCATCCGTCAGATGTCTTTTCCACCAGCCATCTGTCTTTCCAGCGTCATCCCGTCTCTCCGGGCTGTCATTTTTGTTTGAGACGATCTTCTTAGCATTCCATGGATTCACCGTGCGGGTGCCGGGTCCATCGTGTGGCAGAGAGAGAAAAACTCGAGTAGTTCCTGAGACTTGTGACTCGGGCGTAGGTTTAAGGGGCCCCTTTCTGACGTACATCAACACTCACCTTCACCACTCGTTTTTCTCTCCCTGCCCAGCCAAATCTGATATGAGCCTACTAGTGCAGCTTTAGATACTCGTTCTAGTATAGAACTTACTGCACTTCTGGATAAGCCAAGGTCTTTCAGTAGGTTATAGAGAGATTTTGCTGGTATACCTCTCGCTCCCACTTCTACAGCGTATAAACTAACTACATAGCCGTTTTTTGTTAATTCGTTTAGGAGGTCGTAATACTTATTTTGTTTCATCGCGTGGTCTTTAGGTATATTAGTTTCCCACGGTACGGTAAGTTCTACAAGGACTATGCGTTTCGTAGCTCTATAAAAAGGAAAATGTCCGGTCTGGATGACGAAACACCCACATCCTCTGGGATTTTGTAGTGCTTTTCATACGTGTCCATTAAAATAGTCCAATCAGGTGCTGTACCCAGGATTGAGTAAGGCTTGTTCCTGGAGTTTGAAGTTGAGCCTGCTTTTACAAAGTTAATTTGTCTTTTGTTTGTCGTCAATCCCTTTTGGGCTCTAGCTACTGAAAGGCTCATGGCTTCACGTATGATTTCAAGTACTCTGTCATGACGCCGTGAGTAATGACCCCATCAAGGAGCACCTTGCATCCCACCAATATGTGCCTTGCTGTACATATCGCCTCTCCACAAGTATAGCAACATTTTTCAGAGGCTTTTCCCCACCTTACCAAGTTACTCTGGTCAGGAGGGTCATTTGGAATGCATTTAGATAAAATTTTAATAAGGCAGGAGACCAGTCATAGATCAAGGTGCGCCACTTTAGAGCTAATGGGATACAGAACTCACCTATGGTTAACCACTCACTTTGCATTTCTAAATTCATAGCGTGCACTTTGTAACCGTTATTTTCGTCTTGTTGTAGAAAGGTTTTTACCATGTCTCGGTCTTCCTTTTCCTTCTCGCACCCAACCCAGCAGTATTTACTTGTGCACCTGCCATAAATTGTTTATGGAATTGAAGTCTAGATTCCAGGTCTGAAGCAGTTTTGTCTTTTGGGAGAGATGTAATTAAGTCGTCTTGCGACTTTCCCAAAACATGCGTTTTGTAACTCTTAGGTGTTTGTAAAGTTCAGACGGTTTCTTTAGTTTCAGCCCAAAACTATTTTGATCCCTAAAAGAGTAGAGGATCAGCCGGATGTGCCAATCCTAACCATGACTTCAATATCTTTATGACATTGGCATCTAGCTTTGCCAGGAGAGTTTTACCGATGTCATATACTAGGAAGGCCAAGTGAGACGTGATGTGAGGTAGTTGTCATATATCCATGCTTTTTGATATTGCTGATAGGCTGCTGGTCTACCTTATTGAGGTTGTTCATGAAGTTTTCAACAACCACCTCTAATGATGGTGTACGTCCTTTGTGATCTATCTTTCTACCAAGAAATTTGAAAGGCACTGCCTCTGCAATTGTGGCAACTCCTTGGCCACTAATGGAGAGTCCCGGATCGTAAGACGTATATTTGGTATTTCGTCTACCCAGACAAAGACAATGACATTTTGATGGTTTTGTCCTCATTCCTCCGTCCATGTACAGAACTCATCGACTTCGTTCAACAATTCTTGACACTGTTTAGGATTACGTGTAAGTATTGCAAGGTCGTCCGCAAAGGCCAAGATTGACTCAGTGTACTTATTGTTGATTTTAAACCGGTAGCCCCATTTCTTTTCACGGGATATTATTTTGTCTACTAAAATATTTATAACTATATTAAATGCTATTGGTGATAAGCAGCACCCTTGGAATAGTCCTACATTGTATTCAAGTGGTTTTGTGTATTCCTTGTTTACTGCTATGACGAATTTTAAGTGGCAATAATAAGAATTAATTATGTCAACAATTTCAGCAGGAAAGTTATACCATTTTAGGGCAAATATCATAAGTTCATGCTGGACAGAACCAAACGCGTTCTCTAGGTCTATCCAGCAGACTGTTATTTGCCTCTCATGTGTTCTGGCATCTTTCAAACTTTCTGCTAGTGATGTATTGTGTTCCAGGCATCCAGAAATACCAGGCAAGAACCCTTTCTGGTGATTGGGCCTGAAATACTTATTGCTAGTCATAAATGTGGTCATTTTTATTTGCAATATACTGAAAAAGATTTTAGAAATTGTATTGGTTAGGGCTATCGGTCTGGTGTCTTTGGGATGAGTTACTTCCTGCTTTTTAGGGATGAGGACAAAATTGCTCTTCCGAATGCTACTGGGACTTGCTTTCTTGACCAGATCTTAATGAATATATTCAAGATATGTTTACGAACTGATGGACACTTTTTATACACTAAGTAAGGAATGCCATCTGGGCCAGGAGCTGATTTAGTAGTTTTCTTTTTAATTTGATAGTTTACTTCCTCTTCACTAGGTGGGGTGCTTTGAAAGTTTGTCAGAGGATCATTAGGTCTTTGGATGTTTGGTTCTACGTACGAGCTCCCGCGTTTAGGCACTTCGTATGTGCTTTTAAAGTGATCGTAAATTTGCGCGTTAGTCAAGATAAGCTTTCCATTTTGCTCCTGAAAATATTTTTGGAGTATTGAAAAGGGTTTTATCAAAGTCTACTTCGTGTTTAGCTCTGTTAAAATTATCACGATTTTTACTAATTTGAAGCGATATTCCTTGTATTAATTTAAGGATTGATCTTAGAGCCCTGGACAGTTGGTGACTTAGATGGTTATCGCCCATGGTTTTAGCTACACGAAGACGTTTTATTAACTCTCTTTTCTTCCTCCGCAATTTCATTTTGAACATATTTTCCTTGCTATTTTGAGCATAACAAGTTGATGGTGGGTAATGTTCCGAGAAGTATGTATATATGGTGTCCTGGAAAGTTTCTACTTGGCTGTTTAGGTCTTGTTTTGGCCCAGGATGTTCTAGTAAGATCGCCAAGTTTTCGTCATGAACTTTCCAGGTAGAGTTTTTAAACTGGGAATGCCAAGACGTGTCCTAATGACAATGGACTCCTGGTAGTTTTCACTCGATGGTTCACCTTGGGATATATGAGGGTCAACTCTATCCATAGTGTTTGTCGAAGTACTGACCGACGGCTGTCGTGCTTCAACACCATCGTGTGTCTTTAAATGCTTTTGGTACCAGGCTCGTCTCTTGTAAATTTTCCCGCACACAGGGCATCTCAAATCCGTATTCGCGCCAGGGTCGTTATTACTATCACACGGTGGACAGATCTTCCGCCCCGCCTCTCGGACTGTCCCAGGGGTATTATTCTTATTTGGACTTTTAGCGATTTAATTCCCGGGCTTGGCTTGCTAGGCCTTCACCCTCGGCTGTCTTTCCAACAGTCAGATGTCTTTCCATCCGTCAGATGTCTTTTCCACCAGCCATCTGTCTTTCCAGCGTCATCCCGTCTCTCCGGGCTGTCATTTTTGTTTGAGACGATCTTCTTAGCATTCCATGGATTCACCGTGCGGGTGCCGGGTCCATCGTGTGGCAGAGAGAGAAAAAACTCGAGTAGTTCCCGAGACTTGTGACTCGGGCGTAGGTTTAAGGGGCCCTTTCTGACGTACATCAACACTCACCTTCACCACTCGTTTTTCTCTCCCTGCCCAGCCAAATCTGATATGAGCCTACTAGTGCAGCTTTAGATACTCGTTCTAGTATAGAACTTACTGCACTTCTGGATAAGCCAAGGTCTTTCAGTAGGTTATAGAGAGATTTTGCTGGTATACCTCTCGCTCCCACTTCTACAGCGTATAAACTAACTACATAGCCGTTTTTTGTTAATTCGTTTAGGAGGTCGTAATACTTATTTTGTTTCATCGCGTGGTCTTTAGGTATATTAGTTTCCCACGGTACGGTAAGTTCTACAAGGACTATGCGTTTCGTAGCTCTAGAAACAGTTAACATATTGGAAAACAGGAACTCTTTGTACATTACTGCTTGACGATAGAATAACTGGCAAAGATGTGGCAAAACTGGTACTTCCTTAAAGCCCACCGGAAAAAGAGTCACATCGCTACAAATATAGAAGGTATACTTTTCCTGTTTTACCTTTATTTTTGTAGCTAAGAGCTCGTTACAATAAGAATACTGAAATGCCTATCTATCATTTCCTTCATGCAAACCGTACATACGAACATTTATTAGAGAATTTTATTTGTAGATCGATAATCGCACAAATGTTGATAGATCGGAGGCATGATTTTGTGTAATTCTTTTCGTTTCTAAGAAAGTGGAGGAACCATGAAATGAAGATAAAGATTTTTTGTTATTACGGAATGTTTGTCATTCTACTTGAATTGATTGATTTGAAGTATATTTCAATATTAAAAACATATTTTGGAATTGAAACAATAACCTTTGATAGTCTTATCGGCCAATAGAAAAACTTTCAGGTTATGAAGCCATTGAATTAAGTACCTATATTGTATGAAAATACGAAGCTTTGACGTCTTAGAATTGGTCGTGATTCATGATAGCCCAACATAGTTGTGGTGGCCCAGCACAACTGTGGTGGTGATTTCACAAAACATATGAAAGTTATTCTAGTGTCGGAGTTTAAATTTCAAGTGCAATAAGTATTTGTTGTAAAAAAATTGAATTACTTTATCACCAACCCCAAGTTTTAACAAAGTTTCCAACAAGTCGTACTTGACCAGAATGGTACTGTTTCTCACTTTCCGTGTAGAAACCTCGAATCCCAATGAGAGCATTTTTTATTCTTTATATATAATAAATGAAACAAGCTTACGCTGAACTGCCATCTGACCCAAATTTAAGAAACCTAAAAGAAACGGAGCTAAAAGAAATCGACTCATTATGGAAAAGCATTCATTCAATATAACGAAAATGGTATCAATGAGTCTCGAGAATATCAACCATGAAACGGTGTCAATTTTTCAACCTGCAAGCAGACCAATAGGAAAAAGACAAGGGGATATTATATCAAACAGATTATTTGCATTATCTCTGCAAAGAATTTGACAAAACCTGATATACTTACAACTTTGCAACGCTGTTCAAAACATTAAGAGGTAACATAAACAAGGGCAGATCCAGCTTTGGCTCCGGGCCCCACCCCCCCCGGGGAATCCGGGGGTTCATGTGTCTCCAGGGAGGGTGGGGGTCATGACTCTATGACCCCCACCCTGGATCCGCGCCTGTACATAAACTTAATGTTCATGTTAATATCAGCAATAAATGCTTAAATAATGAAAAGAGCGTTCCAAGCATGAGGTTAAACAAAATGTTTTAGATTATTCTTATCCCCATAAAAAGGGGAAGCATGGGGACCTCACACGCAAGTTTATTTAGTGCAGGTTCCACTGATTATGCTCAGTAAGCTTTACTGCAGTCGCGTGATACGAGACGATTCCTCATGCAGCAGGCATAATAAGTACTAACCATAAAGTATAGATATAACCTTGTTGTGTAAGAAGTTCGTTAGCGAAGCATGTTAACATGACTTTAGGGAATTAATGGCTCATTCTTTAGGTTATGGCAACTGGCGCGGTAAGCAACAAAGGCTTTTGGTGATGGTTTATCATGTTAAAAATATGATAATTGTTAGGCGATGAAAACGGTTACCTAGGCAGCAGTACTAAGGTGATGGGACATGTTAAGATTTCTGTTAGCGATTTCGAAAAATCCGGAGATGATCTGGTACAAATCATCATTCAGTAATCATCAAATCAATCAAATCATAAGCCGTAGAATACCTAGTGCTGGGTGTGAGTATTGAGTACTGTTTGTGTTTTTAGGATGGGTCGGCTAAGCACAAATTGAAAACTGTGGAAGCAATAAAGAAACATTGTAAAAGGCTTTAAAATGTTCTGTTTTGTTTACCATAAATGACTAAAAATCTTAAATAAATACACGGGTAACTCACGTTTGATATAGTCAGTCCAGTCCGATTCAAGTTTCGATCGCGTCCGGCGATCTTTTTCAAGGAGGAGAGTGCGCGCGCGTGTTCTCATCTCGTTTAGCACTCTCAAACGTGAGTTACCCGTGTATCTTATACCTTTATCTTATCCCTTTAAACGACCAATTCTTGTAGGTATATATATAATATATAGAATCTGACTCTCGGAAACGGCTCGAACAATTTTCATGAAATTATGTAGGGGTTTCGGGGACGATAAATCGATCTAGCTAGTCTTCATTTTTTAAAAACATCATTTTATGCGCGTTTTTTAGACAATGAAAAACTCCTACAATGTCATTAGAAAACGATAACTTATTTCGCCACTGTTCTTTAAGTCTAAATGGCTCAGACGGAATACGCTCGCCCTCGGAGTCAACAGGTTCGGTCCTGATGATGGTTACACTCGGGTTTTTTCTTTTTGTTCTTTTTTTTCTAAGAAAATCTTTTACTGAGAGCCCTTTATCAACGCATTTAATTTGTATCTATATAAGTACATATTCTAACAAAAACACAAAAAAATCCTATTGACGATGCACTACATTACATACTTACATTGGGACAGAGAGACAGCGGAAAGCGACTTTGTTTTATTATTATATTATGTTTCATCACTACGTAATTCGTACCTGCCTAAATATCATTTAAAAAAACTGAGCAAAGCACGGTCAACCAGGTACTTTATATAAAATGTGTAATAACCACGTTAGTTTTCATACTAAGACTAAATATCTTATTTTTATTTTAAATAGTATACTCATAACATACCTACTAAATCTAAATTAGTAAGAGTATAGTTAAATCACACACATAACTATAATAATAATAATCCAATATAAAGTTCAGAACAGATAATGGATAATATAAAATCTCGGAATATATTTACAACAAAAGGCTCTGGCACTGGAGAATCGATTCCAGTCAGTCAGCAATAACTTTATTAACGGTTTTCTTTTATACGTCTAAAGTGTTTACTGGCTGATACTTGGGGGGAGAATATCATGGTTTTCAAAAATTCCACGCATTTACCTGGTATTTGACATCACATACACTCACACAAACGTATTTATAAATACTCGTAAGACATGCTTAACTTTTCTTGTCTAATTTCTATAAACATATGTGCTAAAGTATATATAGTTGGTAAATTTTAATTCATTCATAATTTAAGAGCGACGCTCTTGTCGGTGGAGTTCCTTCCATGTACTTCTACACTCCGCCTTCTCCTTGACTTCCTGATACGACACTACATTTATCTTCTCCTTCACTTGGTTCATGTAACTTCTCCTAGGTCTACCTCTCTTCCTCCCTTCTAATTTACATACCATTATTGTTCTAATGAAGTTGTCGTGCCTCTTCTGTTTTCTATTGTTTCCATTAATGTTCTTTTCTCCTCTACCATCTTCAAAACGTAACGTAACGTTGGTAAGTTTTGTATAGTAGTAATAATTGCAGTAGTTTTATTTTTATACGAAACTAGCTGTACCCTGCCACACTTCGCTGTGGCACATTGTGATGCAAAAATTAGTCAAAAAGATGTAGTGTATGTGACTCAAAAAGAAGGAAGCATTATGTCATCTCTAGCGCACGTGCGATCGTGGTACAGCTCAGTCGGCTGTAAGCGGTGAGAGTGAGAGGGCACGCGCGTCTAAGAGCCGATAATATAGAAGGAGATATACCACATTTTTTTTAATAAAACTACTTTCGATTTCTTACAACATCAATTTTCATTTATTAACTTCTGATTAAGTACATAATTTAAAATCAGATTTAAATTTGTTTTTGGTTTTTTTTTTTATGTAATATTCTTAGTCCTGATCATCTATGATTTCCTCTTCTGAGCTGTCTTCGGCTGCCATTTGTGAATTTCGTCCATCGATTTCTTTGTTTATAGATTTCCATTCTCCTTCCACTTTTTTTAAATGTAGTATGTTGCGTCTTAACTGCTGTCCTGTTTTGTCGTTCTGCACTTCCACGTCTCCCCCAATTTTAGACTTGACCGTATGCGTGGTGGTATCAAAATTGAGACTCAGTTTATTTGTTTTATTTGCGTTCTTTACATACACTTTATCTCCCACTTGCAAGTCAACATTGCGTGCTCTTCGTTTTTTATCTGTATACTCTCTTCCGATTTCTTTTCTTTCTTTATCTTTGTCTCGAACATCCATGTCTCCAAAACTTTGTTCTGCAATATCTATCATTGGAATCTTGTCTCTAAATTTCCTTTGAAAGAATAACTCCGCCGGTGTTTTCCCAGTTACACTATGCGGGGTACTATTGTACATGGTCAAATAGTCCATCAACGCTTCTTTCCAGCTTTTTCTCTCTACTTGGCATATTTTGAGACGTTTAATGATATCCCTGTTTTGGCGCTCTACCTCTCCATTCTGCTGTGGCCAGTAAGGTATTGAGTTAAACAGTTTGATATCATTTTCATGGCAATAAGCCTGGAAGTCTGTACTAATAAATTGTTTGCCATTATCGGAAGTTATGGAAACTGGATGTCCTAAACGGCTAAAAATGTCTTTAAGTAAGCGAATCATTTCTTTGCTGCTAATATCTCGACATATTTTAATTTCCTTGTACCTCGAATAATAGTCAATCACAACCAAAAGGTAATCGCTACTAGGTAGGGGACCTAAAAGGTCTATCTATGGCAATATCTACCCAGGGTTGAGTAGGTAATTCTCTTCTTTTAAGTGGGTGTGGTGGATTTGGTGCCGATACCAGTGTGCATCCTTTACAAGACCGAACTAAGTTTTCCACCTCCTTGTCATAGTTAGGCCACCAAACTTTCGCCCTAAGTCTCATCTTCATGGCAACCATTCCAGGATGACCCTCGTGAGCAGCGTCTTAATCCTGTCGGGATAACTATTTTAGTTCCTCTTAACAGTATATCTCCAAAGAAACATAATTCGTTTTCAAAAAGTTTATAACCTTTTACTGTGTCATCCCATTTTTTGTTAAACATTCCTTGTTTCACTTTTTGTATGGTAATATCAGTCTTCGAGTGTTCCTCAATATCTTTTAGTGATACTGCTATTGGTCTAGCATGGTCAATGATATCCTGCACATAGTCTCTGTACTGAGTCTTATCGTGGCTAAAAGTGCATAGTCTAGACAAGGGATCGGCTATATTATTTTTGCCAGGACGATAAACAACATTGTACTTATACGATTGAAGTCTCAGTATCCAGCGCTCAATCCGTGCGCAGGGTTTAGACTTCGGGCCAAATATAACTTCAAGAGGTTTATGGTCAGTAATTAAGTCGAATTCTTTGCCGTACAAGAACATGTGAAAGTGCTCCACCGCCCATACCAGTGCCAACGCCTCCTTCTCAGTTTGACAATACCGACGTTCGCAATCGCTGAGAGTCTTGTTCCCAAACCCAATAATGCGTGGACCACTTTCATTTGTCTGTACTAAAATTGCACCAAGTCCGACCGGACTTGCATCTGCAAAAACCAACGTTTTATCGTGCACGTTATAGTACCCCAAATTTGGTATGTCACTCAATGCAGCTTTTAGAGCACAAAAAGCTGTTTGTTGACTTTTCCCCCAAGAATCCTTTATATCAGCATTTCTGGCGGATTTTCGACGAAGCAATTGCTTCAATGGTTCTGTAAGGGTTGCCATATTAGGAATCCATTTCCCAATATAGTTAACAAGCCCTAAAAGCTCTGCAGTTCCGAAATGTTGATGGGGTTCTAAAATCCTTGATAGCCGATAAATATTTGTCTAGTGGTCGAATTCCTTGGTCTGACAACTCATGTCCTAGAAATTGAACTTTAGTTGTTCTGTAGACACATTTATCTTGTCTTAGCATTACATCATTTGCTCTTAATGTTTCTATTACTCTTTGTAACCGTTTGTCATGTTCATGTTTATCTTTTCCGTATACTAAAATATCGTCAATGAAGTTTACTACCCCTTCGCATTCAATTAACAGTCTTTCAAGTGTTTTCTGAAACATTTCTGGCGCACACGTAATTCCGAACATTAGCCTTTTAAACCGATATAATCCTTTACCAGAAATGAAGGTAGTTATGTGTCTTGAGGCCGGTACCAACTCCAATTGATGGAATGCATCCTTTATGTCTAGTTTGCTGAACATTTTAGCATTTTGGATCTTTGGTAGTAGCTGTTCCATCGTCGGTAGCGGGTGGTTTTGTCTCTGGATGGCCAAATTTGCACGCCTCATGTCAATACAAAGACGCACATCCCCATCTGCTTTCAATATCGGTACTACTGGTGATATCCATTCAGACGGTCCTTCTACTTTTTCAATTATGTCTTTTTGAAGCAGTTCGTCTATTTTTGAATTTATTTTTTCTTCCAATGGGATAGGTATCCTATAGGGTTGTGCAACCGGATTGACGTTGTTACAAATTGGTATCTGAATTTGAATATTTTTGAATTTAGGAAAAGGTTTCGTTTCGACATGATTGATTTCTAATCCAAGTTTTAGTACGCCTAGAGCAATTGCTGTCGTTTTACCTAATAAATTACGTGTTCCTTTGTCTATAACGTATAAAGTGGCGTTTTGTGTTTTTTGTCCAACACGGATATCTGCATTAAAAGATGTTAATAGCTTAAGAGGAACTTTACTGCCATAAGCAACGAATGTTCTTCCTGGATTTTTCACTTCTTGGCCTTTGATTAAAAATTTTTCTTTGATTTCTGACCATGTCTTATCTGTTATTAAGTTATGTTGGCACCCTGAATCAATCAGCATCTCTACTTGAGTTCCACCCACTAAACAAGTAAGTGTATCGTTATGGAGGACATTGAAAACGTAATCAATTTTATCTTCTATGGCGTTTGCCTGCTTAACATCTCCAACTCTTTGACTTGATTTCTTGAATTTTTTCGCATCTACATTTTTTTCCGTATTACTTTCTTCGCTGCTCCGTTTTAAGCCTGTACTTTTGCATTGGGCTTGGAAATGCCCTACTTTCTTGCATTTGTTACATATTTTTCCTTTAGCTGGGCACTTTGCGTCATAGGCTAGATGATTCCAGCTGCCGCACCGATAACACACCTTTTTACTTCTATTTATGTATGGTTTTTCCCTTACTTGTGTATCAATTTTTATTGACCGCTTGGTCTTTTACTTTCTGAGTAAAATCTCCTAGTTGCCGTTCCACCACTTCTAACGTATTTGCTTCGGTTATTACATCTATTAGGGTATTTTTTTCGCCTGATCGTAGTATTTTCTTCCTGAGTTCATCCGATGAGCACTTTTCAATTATCTGGTCAATCAGACTATCATCTACATCCCTAAATTGACATTTCAAAGCTTGTTGTCTTAGCCGAACTAAATATTTTTCAAATTTCTCGTTCTCTTCCTGTTTCATTTGTCTGAATAGATGTCTCTCATATCGTTTATTTTGCTTGGGTGCAAAATATTCATCTAACTTCTTTATTGCTATCTCAAATATGTCTATGTTCATATCATTTTCTTCTGCCGCCTGGACGTAGCCACCCGGTATATTAAACAGTATTTCTTGTAGTTCTTGACCTCCCCAATGCAATAGACTGGCACGTTTTTTTGAACTAGTATTTACATCAGCAGCTTCTAGGTAAATATATAAACTCCTTTTCCAACGCTCCTATCTAGCTCCTACTGATCCGGCTTCACCATCGCATTCAAATTTTTCTAACGTTAGACTTGACATTATTTAATCTGTGGACAAAGAAACAAATAATGAATGTCTAATTTAGGTCACCAAGGGGCATCATCCAGTAAATAACCTGTTACATTCATTATTTATTCCTTACAGCGTTCATCCACACCCCAATTACCATAGGTTGTTTAAGTGTAAAGTAACAACTCAACTACAGTAAATGAGATTTAATCATCTACATCACTTCAGATTACGGGCGTTACCCGCACAAAACTTCATGTTGCGGGCATCATCCGCACACAAAACGTCATATTACGGGCATCATCCGTACACGACACTTCATATTACGGGCGTCACCCGTATACAACTTAGGTACATATAGGTAGGAATGTAGGTGCGTCACACATACGTCACATAGCTTCATATACTTACAGGCATCACCTGTACTTAATTTCATTACGAAGTCCTCACAGGCATCACCCGTTTCCAGACTACCAGGCATCATCTGGTAACCACAGAGTTCACTCGTTTCACAGAGGTCACTCATTTGCGTCTCATTTGATCATTACAATACTTCTATAGCAGGCGTCACCTGGAGTACTCATTTGCACGAACATCGTTACTTGATACAATTATAACAATATAACGTTTGAGAAATCTTAGATAGTACCTATTAATCATATATTTTGTTTATTAATATGTAGTGTGATAAAAGAATAAAGTTTCGAGCCGACTGGGAATTCTGTTTAAACAATCTCCCAAGTAGGTATGTACATCGGGAAGAAACGTAAACAAGTTTCTTGCTTCAAATAACAGAACGTATTATAAACACCTTCAACATTAACAAAACAAAATATCAAACGGTCGGGTCGCATACGACAGCTTGTGATAATTATGTGATATGATGGTGTGCGCGATTATAATCGCCGGGTTATGTGCGGGTATTTTGAATGTATTCGGCCTGTGCATAAGAATGTTGAGAATCTTTAGTTACGTATTCTGTGATTTTATTTTAATGTAATCCAGTATGTAATCACTCGGAGTGCTATCGGGACGTGAAAAGAAAACAACAATAGCTAAGCAAGATTACAAACAAAATATATATTATTAATCCTGATGTTTGCATAAATGTACCTTACGCTGTAAATATAAGTAGTTTAATAGTTATGCAACCCCGCACACATACCCCCTTTTTTTGTTTAATTTTGCCTTATAATAATCAGTAATCACTCACAGTAGTCCAGTTACTCCTCGTCGCCAAAATGTGGTATATCTCCTTCTATATTATCGGCTCTTAGACGCGCGTGCCCTCTCACTCTCACCGCTTACAGCCGACTGAGCTGTACCACGATCGCACGTGCGCTATAGATGACATAATGCTTCCTTCTTTTTGAGTCACATACACTACACCAACATAACATTTTTATATATAGAGATTGTAGGGTTATTGCGGAAGAGATATTTTCGATAAGTTTATTAACACTCGGTGTCTTCTGTGCTAATGTAAAGTTTAGGCAATACGCAACAAAGGCCATATCTGCCAACAGGCGTAATCACAATGTTGTAGTTGAAAAATTCCATCAATCTGCTATCAGTAACATTAACGAAACATTGGTGTCACACATGACTTTATGATGAATAAACTATTTTTTTGTTTTTGTTGCAGTATTTAATTCCAAGGACTACTTACTATAACAGCTCAAATGTTAAATAATCTAATTATAAAACGAACTTTTAATATAAACTAGGTATGACTTTGACACACCTGATGTTATTTATTTTTATTTTCATAGATTGGTTGGCTTTTGGTCCCAAACTCAGCATATACGTAACAACTCCATAAAATGATGTCTACACATAAATATTATGCGGCAAGATGATTTCGACAAACACCATATATACTAAAATATTTTAACTTAAGACAGACTGCAACAAAATGATGGTAGGTAGCGTTTTACTCAACATTGGGAAACAATAAGCTGTTAATGATATTGATAATAAGAAAAGAAATAAAAATTCCAAAATGGTTTTAAATTTTGTGTAATTTCATTACAAAACTCCGTGTTTCAAATTATGTTATACATGCAGTATTAAGCATATATATGCAATTACAAGCCACAATGACAAACAAAAGCAGTTAAATTTAATTAAAATTCAGACAATTAACGCAATTTAATCAAACCGAATGCGTGGGCCGACCCGCTTTGGGTGGCGAATGCCATAGTGTCACAGCGTAAAAATAACACGAATAATTGTTGTATAATTACAGTAATCAGAGTTAATTGCACCCTGGAAGGGACAGGTGACGTATGAAAACAATGGAGCCCTTTGTTACTTGAATAATTGTTTAAACTGTCTCATTAAAGCGTCGTACGTGGACAGGGCATAGAGTAAGGCTTCCTACTTCAGAGAGCGGACTTTTCTGCATTCCTTTATTAGAGAAATCGGCATGTTTTAAGATTTACGTCATCGACTCGCACTTGGCCAGTGTAGTCCACAAATACCTCCTCGTGAGAGTGTAAAAGTATATAAAGAGTACATAAGTTACGGCTGGTCTAGTCGGGAGAACGGCGCCTGCCGATCCGGAGACCCCGGGTTCAAACCCCACACGCACCACTGTCTTTTCGAAGTCATGTGCGTAATGTCGCTAACTTAAAACGGTGAAGGAAAACATCGTGAGGAAACCGACGTGTACCTAGAATCTTTCGAAGTCATGTATCATCCACCAACCCGCACTGGGCCAGCGTGGTGGATTATGCCCTTAACTCTCTCCATGCGAGAGAAGGCCCCGAGTCCCAGCAGTGGGAACATTTAGTGGGCTGTTGATGATGATGATGATGAGAGTATAAAGACCTCGAGTACAAGAAGTGGGGACATAAAGTGGACTCTTTATGGCATGCTTATGCTAAGTCTAGATAAATGTTTGGAGTTCGGTTACAACCGAATACAACATTCGGTTTAAAGCTATTAGGTAGTTTTATGATAGCAAAGTTTCTAATATTTTATGTAAGATAAAAAAAACCTTAGTAGTTAGTACAAGACAATTAAACAGCAGTCAATTAAACAATACAATCATAACTTAAATCTAGTGCCCTAGTAAATGACGGGCTTATTGCTATAAGTACCTAAAGTAAAACGTAGTTATTTTACTTCCATTTGACGGCGTTACGTAAAGATAACGCAAATACGATAGAGTACGAATTCCACCAGACTTTAATAATATTCAAATATTTGTTCGTTGAGTTTTCGTTCGAAATATTTCTGTTCTTTAAATTTCCTTAATCTTTGCACTGTCGGACGGGGTTTTAATTACCGTTTTTTGTTTAGACTCATTAATATGGCCGCTGTCTATTGCTTCATTTGTATGCCGACTGGTAAAGCAAAATTGCTTGTTAACTAAAAGTGTAGACGCTTATAGAGATATTTTAAGACAGCCTGAAGCGGTAGAGCCCAGTAACAAATGGGTTGTTTTATTTTCGTTCGGAAAACACAATAGAAGAAATGAGTAAGAATTTGTAGCTACAGTTTCATTATTCGAAAGTTCCTTAATGTTTTTCTTTGTCTATTATTAGTTTAAAAATTCGTTTTTTCGACCTTTTAGGCTCAACAAAAATATTTTTTTCTTTCTTTCAAACGAAGACTCGCGGATTTGAGTTCTGGCTTCGTATAATTATATTGGTATATAATAGGTGAATTAGTGAGTCTGTTCCATATTCTAAATTTGTATTGCTTCCTGCGTTCTACGTTTGACGCAGAAAATTAGGAAAATTAATATTACATTTACAAGTACATTTTACATTATCTTATGTAGTCAAAATTTGTGATTTTTAGATGCATGGAGCACAATGGGGTGGTGGTTGGATTAGAAAAACCGAGCATCGGACAGAGCAACATATTGCAGTGATTTCATTAGCCAGGACTATTTCTACCAAAGGACAATAAAAAGCTGATGATGATGAGAACAGTACATAGAGGTGATTTTTTGAAAATCGACAAAAATAATAATTAACAACAAACTACATTTATTTTGTTGGTCAAACTACACGTAATTTGGCATACACATGCAAAAGTTGTTTAAAAACAAAATCCCTTGTCTATTTTAGGTTACATCGTAGTCATTTCTCGTGGAAGGGTCGAAGGAAATGTCTCTAGTTAAAAGTTTAAGGAGACTACTTTCTTGTTTTGAAATTCCGACAAGAAATATTGTTAAACAGACGTCGAACTGATGTGCTCCTATTTAGTTGGCAGGTGTATATTTGTTTCAAGTAAATTTGTAGTCCGCAATTTGTTTTCGCCATTTTAGTGAAATTATTTTTTTGCCTTGTGTAAATGTAAAGTTTTGGTATCGGCTGTAAGTAAAGTGTACTTTACGTATAGAGTAAGTAAGTGTACATTATAAGTACATACATTTTACTTAACTTTATAACGTATAAAGTCCACTTATTACGTTATAATTTCCAAATGGAACCAAATAAATAATTGTACTAATAAGTTCATAAAGAGGATAGTAATAGGGAATCCATATTTATTATAAAGAGTGCTCATAATTTGGCAACCTTCTTGGCAACCTTCTTGAAGTTCGCGCCGCGTAGAGATCAGTGCAAGAAGTAAAGTTTTTTTGTGATTTTTCATGTTGTCTGCTATTATTTTTCGTGAATTTTAAAATGAAATTTTAATAAATTTAACTGGTTTATTAAATTATTGTATTATTCGAGTAACAAAGGTATGTTATGTAATGACTACCCACCCTTCCGCTCAGAAAAAAAAGTTTGTCACCAAATTTTTTTCATTTCATAAGCTTTTTGTTTTGCTAGAAGTACTATCCATACACCTATAATAGATATTTTATTAAGGTATTATTAGTTAAATATATTCTTCGGATCTTTTCACCAAAAACCCTCAACGAGAGCTCAGCCATTAATATCCTCATTCATTCAACAGAAAAACTTAGCAGTAGCGCATAAATCTTCCTTTCATTAATTCTAAGCCATCGTCAGTTCTTTCACGAAGCCACTGGAATATGCAGCCGTATTTCACCAGCTAAGCTAAGTCACAGAAAAAGTGATTTCAAGTGAAAGTCAATGATACTCGGTATAGCTTTAGAGCTTAAATAGGTTTTTGAAAATCGTTTTTTCTTAGCAACGATTTTGACAAGACTTTGAATAAGATACGTTTTGTCTTTAATGTTTTGCGTATGATTAAAAAACAAATGAAAACGCTGATAAAGCTATGAATGGTTTAAACACGAATATTCGGGTTTAAATAAGTATTTGGGTAGTCTAAAGTCTATTTTAATATAAAAAGTAGAATGTAGATGGATATGTTTCTTAGTTTAGGGTCAGATGGTGTTGTGTGTTAATTGTCCACCAATATTTATTAATTTGTTTGAAAACCCATGTTGCGAATGACAAAAGCTAATAATTTTGATTTTCTTTATTGTAAGGATAACATGATGCGCAGGCGTATCAGTTACTAGTACGTTCGCAGTAAAATTGGAGATATTGACATTTTGTGACCGTTAATTTGAAAAATCTGCGTTTCGCTTATCCTGGAATCTTGTTTTTGTTTTATTAATTTTTGTTTTCAAGTTGTCTATTGAGTTTTTGACTCACTAAAGAGGCGAGACTATTTGTTCAGCTGTATCTATTGATTATTCATTTTTATTCGTTTGATTTCACCATTAGGTTCATTTCTCGTTCACCTTTATCAACATTCACCGTCAAAGATTTCAGTCATGTAAGTCACTTCTAACTTATGAAAAGTCAATATGCAATGATAGAGATCGGATGGAAACTTAACGGAAATTGAATCTTGGGAACAATCTTCGAGTACTTGTGATGTATTTGTATGAGTACCTACCAGGGTACCTAGGAGGGAAAAAGTATCGTGATTACTTCGTCTAACTTACACTCAGGCCGAATCGTCATATTCCAAATATTGATTTAAAAATTATGCACGTCGAAACAGCTACTTGTTAAAGAGGCGTTTTCCACATGCAAAAATACTAGTCAAAGATAATTTTAAATATTGCCAAGTGTGGCACCACTGTTGGTTTTTGTGAAATTTCTCTAACAAAATACAACAGTGGCACCACCTACGGAGAAATTGGAAACTGTCTTTGACAGGTTTTTTTGCCTCTTTAAAACGTCCCATTCTTTTTGTCATTAACTCGTCATTTTGCCATAAACCTCCAAGATTTTCGCATTTGTGGTAATTAAGACGATAGCTTATTCCATACTTACTTTTTATGGGTCCCAGATGAAAAGATGACCATGTGCATGGAAATAGCACACCTCTTTCAGCTTCGCACCTGATTGCACCGACAGAATAATGCATTGCACTTTGCAATATGCCGAATTCTTTAAGTAGACGTCATACAGAGTACGCCTGGGGAAGCGTTACACATTTAGCAGATATTTTCAAACGTTACTGTGTACTCGTTTGAAGTGCAATGTCTGAAAAGAAAAATGATCCAAGATGGAATCCGTTGTTTAATGATTTATGATTTGTGATATTTATGAAGTAATTAGCGGCCTGTTCCGGCTTCGCTTGGATAATAACCTAGATACCAACTGCAGCGCCATCTGCCGGTACGATTTGTCAATCTAAACCTTCCAGGGCCCTATCCAAACGTATACATAATAAAATGGTTGTCTGTAAAGTCGGTTGGTTTACTTACGATAGTTCAACGTTACAACGTCATAACAAAACATTGATGGATGCGGCGCAAGCGTACAATGAGCGTAACGGGACCTAACGGGACACTTTTTCGTGCATGCAGCCGGCGTCAATCGATTTAACAGACGTTGTTACGTCAAAATTATTCAATCAGTCGAGCCGTTTAGGAGGAGTTCACTTACAACGAAAAGTGACATTGTTTTTTTTATACATATGTAGATAAATAATAGAGTATTGAAAAATTAAAGTACTCAGAGACAAATAATCTTAAATATTTCTCTGATGAGTAACGAGCCTCTGGGTGATAGCAATGCTAGTCTGTAATAGCTATTTGACAAGTTCAAATAGCTATGTGGTACTGAGCTGTTATGGTCAGTAGATAAATAATAGAGTATTGAAAAATTAAAGTACTCAGAGACAAATAATCTTAAATATTTCTCTGATGAGTAACGAGCCTCTGGGTGATAGCAATGCTAGTCTGTAATAGCTATTTGACAAGTTCAAATAGCTATGTGGTACTGAGCTGTTATGGTCAGAAGCGTTGCTTGCCATTAGGCTTATGTCTTGCTCGTCCCTTCACTCTTTATCATAAAAACCTCTTTATAGACAATTTTAGTACAAGATACAAAAATAATTGCATTATCTATAGCGTGGCATGGAAGCGTTCACCGGTGCGATTCGCGCGGTCGATGCTCTGAGGTATATTTAAATCGGTGCAATTAACTGCGGTGGGCCTCATTACACGTTCGATACAGGATAATTATACATCTAATGCGATTTAAGACTTAGGAATTGGATAAGGTATGCTTGGAGTATGCTGGCCACCGTATTTTTAGCTGCTAGTTCTGTGCTTGGCGATTTGATGATTATTGATTGATGTATATGTTACCGGAAATGTATGAAATGTAGGAATTGTATGCAACTCCTAGGAAATGTGTACAGTTCCGAAGCTATTTAGCAAAAGTAATAAATATAGTTTTAAAAATTATTTAAGACAACATTTATGTATACAATTCCAATATCGCATTGGGAAATGTATAAAAAGAATGCTTTTTGTGATAAAACACGTTCTTAGGATGTCCAATTAGGATTTATCACTGAGATTTGAGTCCGGGTAGGCTCCCACCTGAAGCTCTGCGGTCAGCCCTGAGCGTCACTTCTCCATACTCGTCCTGCGCTCCATTACGGAGGTCGCCGACTCGCTTCGCTCGGCACCTCTATCTAAACTAACCTAAAACCTGACTTAACAAGACAAGACTATATGGTGGACTGCTCCGAGTCGGGCTATCTTGAATGTTTTACTACATTTCCAATTGCTATTTAGGAAAATATAGATTTCCTAGGAAATGTGTAGTATAATTTATTACACACATTTTCGGGCGATTTTAGGAATTACATACATTTCCTAGGAATTGTATACAATGACGGATTACATACATTTCAGTTAAAATATATACGAATAAACCTCCTGCAGAAAAAAAAAGTAGTTTCAAAGTATTAACTAGATGACGATAGTAGATATTATTTTAGCTATACGACTTCTTCTTCTTCCTTGGCCTTGAAAAAATGTTTGGAAAAAGACGATTAATAATGTCTCCCGCAAATATTTTGTATTATTTTTGAGGACAATATCAGATTGGCTCAACTAGCTTAACAAACTTCCTTAGACGCATTGGGCTGTTTTTAAGACGGAAAAATCATTTAGCAATCGTAGCCCTAACACAGCACGGCTAACTAGCTAGCAAAGGACTACATAGGTACATAAATTAAGTATTTATTTTAAAGTAATTATGGATTTTGTGTTTTTAAATCAATTGAATGGTAAATAAATATAGATAAGCATAATAACATTAATTGAACTTGCGACACTTATCGTTACGAACATCTCTGTATTAAGTACGTACATAATATTATATTATATTTATTCACACTCTCGTAGTGCCTGCAAAAAACTCAAGATTCGGTAATTTTATGAATTATAAAATTAATAAATGATACAATATTATCAAACTGCTTTCATAAACGATTAAAATTTCTTACGATTCAAGCACGCTAAAGCAAATGTCTTCTGCGCTAATTGAAGAAGTTACGTTATTTATCCGAATTCTCCGCGTGAAAGTGATTCATCGTTGTGAGGAATTTGATATTCTCGGAAGTCGTTAGCTCTTGTTTGAGGATATTACTGACGTAGCAACATACACACGTACTAAGCATAGCGTTTTAACACTTTTTAAAAAAATTTAGATTGACGATGCTTGATAATAAAAAAGAGGTTTGTATTTAACAGCACAGTACAACGTAGCCGAGAGTCCAAAACACTGCCTAATACTCGTTTCCCCCTCAGATGATTTATCTTTTTTCTTTACACTATCTCTTGAAACGTTGCCTTTGAAACCAGATCACAGTTTTGTTTGCAAGATGCTTGACGATCGAATTACGTTAAAATTTACCTACGAGCCAAAAAATCTCCATTATAGGTAGAAAATCAAATCGGTATTGGTATTTATTTTCGACGTTCATGACGAACGGAACTCAAAAGGACAAAATTGAGTTTGTGACTACTTTTAAAAGGCGGTAAATCCTTAATTTTCAGTAGTCTAATTTACAGTGTCGGTATACATTTTAATTATGTGTCGGTGCTTTATAATTACGCTTTTTGCAGCCATTAAGAAGTTATTATGCGTAACGTACAGCGAATTTCCTTCCAAATTCGATACTCAGCTACAAATACTTCATTAAATCAACACAGGCCTTTGTCTAAAACCAAACGGGTTTAAAGTCTAGATATTTTGCAAAAGAAAATCGACCTAAACAGAGAGACTATAAGAATTAGAATGTACCTGTAGAATGGAATAGAGAAATATATTACGGCATCGAGTTTATAGCTGATAGCATAATATTCAACTAATGAGTTGGTGTTTTGCGCACAACTGCTTGGAATGGGAAGTTAGATTGCATCTTGTGGCGGTACGAAAATGTACAATACATTCATAGGTAGAGCCTGTCCGGAATGTACACAGACGTGGGCCAATTATTTGGTTCAAAATCTAGATGTTAAAAGGCTGTATTCACATTGTGTACATTCATTCAATATTATAGCTACTATCTTAAGGAAATTTTGCATGTAATTAAAATTCTGTCATCATCAACATCAGAATCAGCGAGTTAATGCTGTCACGTTTTAAAATTGTCTAAATAGCTGATGAGTTGCGTTTTTTAAATTTAATAGGCGAAGTATAAATACTTATAAATATTAGTAGCTTCAAAACTCTAGCAAGTGCATAGAAGATTCGGGTTTACTCCGACAGTTCCTGTTTACGTTATTTTTCCGTGATAAAAAATAGCAAATGTGCTATTCCTGAGTATACTCTAACTTTGGTCCATATTTTTATCCCGATTCGTCCAGAAGTTCCGACGTGAAGAAATATGAAACTTTCGCATTCTATAATTAAATTATGCTGCTATATTTCGCAAATTATTCGGATTACGACGGTAACGTAAGAAGTGCTAGATCCAATTTTATTTGATTCTGTACGAATTTACAAGGCTGAAGCCGTAGGTTCCAATTTTGCCTACAGTTCTGAATATTTATCAAAGTGCAGATGTACAATTACAACAAAAACAGCCTGTTCCAAGAAAGTCATCTTTCGGTGACTTACGTGTTCCGGGGACCCACGCTTTGCCAGGGTGATTAGACTTAGCTTTCTTCTTGCGAGACAAAGGCCCGAGCAAGACGAACTAAAGCGAGAAAGTTATGCTATGCTAATCAATTTTAAGGTTTGGTTATTTTTGAAGTATTCGATACAAAGAAAGGAAGCATCCGGAAATGTTGGAACATTTGTAGTGTTGTCATTTTTTGGCTTCTGCATTTGCATTCCACATTTTGTTGGCATTAACCTTCCTACGGGTACTTGCCCACTGCTATCACTGTACGGTCTCGGACAGCTTAAACTCATTCATCTCCCTTTGCTCGTTCACATCCCTTCATGGGATGGCCTCTGGGGGGTCTACCGCCTAACTAAAATGTCTTAGTTTTGATATTGCTCTCTCTTTATGCCATATTTGATTTCCTTAGTCGGTAGAGGGGTGGGTCTTTGAGCTGCTTTGAGGGCGGAAAACTAGGATAAACTACCCTACGAAGCAGCTTTCTCTTTTAGTTTGTTAAACATAATACTTGTTTTTTTTCTAAACATTTTCATATTTCTTCGTTAATTAGCCTACACGGCTCATTCGGTATAATAGTTTTATCCAAAGTTGCTCGTAAAATTAATTTAAGTCATTAGTAGTTCACATTCTAGTTATAACTGCAGACTTTCCGGACACGCTTCTTACAGGTTGGGAGTTAAATGGTTTTCTCAGAACATTATTAGCTTTCTCGTTACGCAAGTTTGGGAGTTGAGTTTTGATTTCTCAAATCATAAGGAAACCTTCGAAGTTTGGAGATACGAATAGCTTGTTTTAAGTTGGATTGTATTTAAAGTATATAGGACGGTAGATAGACGACAGATACACAAAAGTTGCGGTATAGTTATAGGTTTATACATTAACTACTTATTATAATGTGCATGAAAATATGTATATTGTTTTTTTTCCTTAGTTTGGAGTTTTTCCTTAGTTTTTGTTGTGTGAGGAGTCTAGCCTGTTCTCAAAGTAGAATCAGCACTCGACGCCTTCTCGAGGCGTTCCAGCCCATTCTTCCTGAGTACCCACTCAGGAAGAATGGACTGGTCCAGAGACGAGATGGAGTATTCACCTTCCGAAATACACAGGTCTTCTCTGGAAATTGTTGTTTCTGGAAGTATCTGTGTAGATTCACTGGAAGAGAGGAACACCCCTGTGCCACCGGTGCCGTTGCGCGGAAGATACGTAACACGTCCTAAAGTGATAAAATTTAGGCAAATTGCCTTAGAATATCGTAGAATGCTCAATCGTTGACATTTGCGATTTTTGAGAAAACATTTTGGCAATGTCAAAATAAAAAAAAATATTGTTTACCCCTTTGACCTCGAATATATCTAAGATTGCTTTTACGTTTGCGTATGCTCTTTTTGAGACAATTTATTTGCAAAAAAATTTTTCTAGGCTCTTTGACTTATATACCCGACCAAACGCTCACAGGTTTTCATTTGCTACTTTTGAGACAATATTTCCTTCGCAATGTTAAATCTAATTATTAATATGAATAAAATTCAGCTTATTCCATTAGATTTTCAAGTCAGCTTTTCCTTTTTTGACTAAGACGCTACTATTGTTTGCTGGATTACTATTTGTCAAATAAACCACTACCTACAGGAATAAAATTAGGTTTGAATTTGTTTTAGATTAATTTTATTTCACTAATAAAATAGTAACCACGTAGGCGTACTTGTCAAATAAGACAGGGTAGGTAATGCAAAAAAGTTTAAGATGATGTACGCAAGAGCGAACACTGAATTGCTCTCTGACAAACATAAATCAGACACGAGCAACAAAAGTGTGTCGTTATACTCAACGAATGGCACATTAAAATGTCAAAATGTGACGACACTGTGATGTCATTAAATGCCTCGACATCTACGCCCCTGACCTATTAAGTAAACTCACTAAGTTCGAGTCATTGAACAACTTAGATGTTGATATTCGATGATAGGTCGCAATTGTGTTTGATGTGGCTGCCAAAACTTGTTCACGTTTTAAAATAGTGCCTAAAGATGGCAATGACAATTTAAATAGACATGTAGCTGATGGTATGCAACACCCCTGACAATAACACCGCAATGTCACGCAAATTTTGGAACATGAGGAGTCCAAATCGTTACTTAGCATTACACTGCGCTCATCCCTTAGAGATAATAGAATAGAGATAATAGACATCGTAATTTATATCTATGCCCTACTCTATATATAAAATGTTATGTTGGTTTGTGTAAGCTTCAAAAACTCAAAAAGTTCTGCACCGATCGAGCTGAAATTTTAGAATGATATATAATCCGCATTAAGGATTGTTGTTATCTAATTTTTGCATTACAATGTGCCACAGCGAAGCGTGGCAGGGCACAGCTAGTAACCTATAACTTCTCAGTACATTAATCAACTATACCTACTAATATTATAAAGCTGAAGAGTTTATTTGTTTGAACGTGGTAATCTCAGGAACTACTGGAAAGATTCCAAAAATTCTTTCATTATTGGTCGTGATCGAAACGTGATACGTGGTCGTGAAATCACGGGAAAAACCGGGGCAGTATTGCAAAAAAAATATTTTCTATAAGCCAGTTCAAAACATTAGTTCTGTACCGATATCCGTGGTTCTGTATCTATAGGTACTAACGCTCCGGAAAGTTTGTCGCCTGGTTAATTGCTCGAATACCTAATTGTTATTTTCATCTTTTTTATTTCAACTCCAAATTAAAGTGAGAGCAATTATAATTCCATAGGAATTTTCTTAAGTGGAGTTGCATGACTGTGTGTCCGTATTTCCGATCTGTTTTGGCCTGTATCTTCCAAGCCATAATTATTAAGGGCATGGTATGAATTTCAAACAGCATGAAATAAAATTTGGTTGATTTATTACTATACTTACAACCAGGACGTAACCCAACTGTTGCATATTTTTCTTTAATCTCACAGCTCAGCTTCGTTATTCTCTATGTTCCGACTCAGAGACATCACACACATCAGGGACTCACAAGGAGTCAAGGACATAATTCACAAACCTGGTCTAGAGTGAGTTTGCAGAATAGACAAGCATAAAGCATAAATAGCCCACTAAATGTTCTAATTAAATTAAAACCCTGTTTAAATCCAATAAAGAGAAAAAAAAATTTCCCACTGCTGGGACTCGGGGCCTTTTCTCGCAATGAGAGAGCCAAGGCCATAATCCACCACGCTGGCCTAGGGCGGGTTGGAGGATGACACATGCCCTCAAAAGATTCTAGGTATGTGTCGGTTTCCTCACGATGTTTTCCTTCACCGTTTTAAGTTTGCGCAAAGCCAGTGGTGCGCGTGGTTTTGAACCCGGGGTATCCGAATCGGCAGTCGCCGTTCTCCCGACTAGACCAGCCGTAAATTAAGAATAAGAACAGACAAACAAGACACGCTGGTTTCCTTACAATATTTCTTCCATCATTAAATTTGGCAGTGTCGACAAATTCGTACCTCTGCCCTTGGCAAAAGTACTCAGAGGTTCAGTCGTGAGTCAAAGCTAAGATCTCTTCTTCTTATTCTTCTGCCCATTATCTCCCACTGCTGAGAATAGGCCTCTCTTCGTGTACGCCACTTGTCTCGATCCTTTGCTAGTCTCACGACTGTTAATTTAATTTTCTGGCCACCATGTTTTTACTTACAGTTCAGATTCGACGTATAGTAAACTACGTATAGTAATGCCCCGCGGTTTTCCCTTCGTAGTTGCAGTTTTCGTAATTTTCCTGCGATAAAAGCTTATGTGCTATGCCAGACTGTAACCTCTGTGTGTTCCAAATTTGAATCCGTTCCGTTAAGCTGTTTGGACCAGGTTTCGACAAGATTGACCAACAAACATTCCAACATCGTAACAAACAAACTTTCACATTTATAATATTAGTAGGGTAGGTAATTATTTACCTATCTTACGAATGCTATAAATAAATAAATATCGGTGGACAATACACTCACAACACCATCTGACCTCAAACTAAGCAAAGCTTGTACTATGGCGGCCAGATAGCTGATATATTACTTATATAGTTTTAATATATATTTATTATAAATAGAAACACCCAGACACAGTACAAATATTTGAATTCATCACACAGATATTTGCACTGGGTGGGAATCAAACCCACGACCTTCGGCTTCGCAGGCAGAGTTACTACCCACTAAGCCACGAGGCCAGTCTACGTATCCCATTTTACGTAACCCAGAATAGCTCTAATGAAGGAGATTTAATCGAACGAATTGAGGAAATTTCCGAGTTGCAAAGGTCTTACTTGAAAAGGTCATGGCAAATCGGACGTTCCTGTAGGCAGAGAGGCTGCGAAGTGTGAGGAAAATTTCTCATCAAGTGTCTGAAGTAATGACGCATGTATCTTAGCGGCAGTGGGAGTGAAGATAATTTGGTAAGCACGCCCGATTTGCGGGCGTAGGCGGTTGTGTTCATTGTGACTCACAATGTTTTGTATAATCGCAGTTTCTGCTTCGGTTATTTGGATTCAATATCCTACTAATATTATAAATCTCAATGTATGAATGTTTGGATGTTTGTTGCTCAATCACGCCTAAACGGCTCTACGGATCGAGCTAAAATTTTGTACACAGATAGCTTATAGTCTGGAATAACACATAGGCTTCATTTTATCCCGAAATAATGCACGGTTCCTTAGGGATCAAGTATAAATGTAACATCGGAACGCCAAACTAGATTTTGTTGCAATTTGAAACACAGATCCCAACATCAAAACGAAACAGGCTATTTATTTATTATCCCGAAAAACATACACAGTTCCTAAGGGATCAAGTATTAATGTAATATCGGAACGCCTTATTAGATTTTGTTGCAATTTGGAACACAAATAGTTCTTAGTCTGATATCCTATCCTACTAATAATATTATAAATCTCAATGTATGAATGTTTTTGCGCAATCACGCCCAAACGGCTCAACGGATCGAGCTGAAATATAATACACAGATAGCTTATAGTCTGGAATAACACTTAGGCTTTATTTTATCCCGAAATCATCCACAGTTCCTTAGGGATCAAGTATCAACATCGGTACGCTAAACTAGAGTTTGTTGAAATGAACGTACGTAACGTACGTATCAGCTATCAGGCTTTCATAGTACAAGCTTTGGGGTCAGATGGTGTTGTGTGTGATATGTCCACCATTATTTATTTAAGTGTCGAAATTTTCTCAGGTTCTCTCTTTATTTTATAACACTGAAAGGCAAGATGTAGAAAAAATCTACAAGCAACAGTAGTTCCAGCTACGTATAGCAAGATTTACGCATAGCTCTAACAGCAGTCACCATTGAAGTTGCAAATATTGTTAGTTTTTTTTTTAACTTTTATAGGTTTACACTTGACCGTCATCTAGTCTGATGTTAAAAGATGATGTGGTCTACGATGGAGCGTGTTTACCTAGAAGAAACCGATTCACTCTCGATTTAAAGACACAAAGAGTGTAACTATCGGGAAAACTCTCTAAGGCAATGTATTCCACAGCCTTGACGTTCTTATCACAAAAGTAGAGTCAAATCTCTTCGTTCGTGTCTTTGGAACATCAACCATGAAACTATGTCGCTTTTGATAATGCCCGTAATCCAAAGAGTTTACATATACCTAAAACGTATAGAGTTGGCACACGCTTTACACCGAAAGCACGGGTAGCATCTTTTTTGCCTTGTCGCTCTTGTGGAAGTGTCATACTTTTGCCGCGGCACATCACTCTGCTGCCATAGAAAGTATGCACGTCATCTGCTTACGATTGACACAAAGGAACTGTGCGGAAAATCTAACTCTATACGTAGCATATGTAAACTCTTTGCCATAATCACTTGTCATCCACATCTCTTTGATTATTTATCACTGTTTCTTCAAAAATGGATACGATCACTAAAAAAACTAATTAGTCCATCAGCTCGATTATGGAAAAAATACCATATTTTTGACCCAGTCACCATCCCAATTATTTTCAGTTTTAACCGAAATCGTAAGAGGATATTAATTAAAATAATAGGTGTATGTAGCTAGTAGAACATTGTACAAATAAACTTGTAAGGGTGGATATTTCTTGCACTATTCAGATCCAATTGAAGCAAAGCTAATACATACTATGGAAACCAGAATTAGATTCAAAACCTAAATATTTGTGATTTTTGCAACAGTGCAATTAAGTAATTTAAATTAAATAGAGGAACCTTCACAGCTTAATTTTGTTAATCCCGGCTATCGTTTGATCACATGAAAATTCAAAACACCTTCCAGTAATCTGGGTTGGTAATACCCGTCGGACGGGTAAAATATCAATATTGTTTAATTGAGTTCTGTATTTTCAGCGACA
Organism: Ectropis grisescens; assembly: GCA_017562165.1. Taxonomy (NCBI): domain Eukaryota; kingdom Metazoa; phylum Arthropoda; class Insecta; order Lepidoptera; family Geometridae; genus Ectropis; species Ectropis grisescens. Next base: position 16,871,952 of record CM029789.1, on the reverse strand, counting down.
GATAATCTCTAAAGTCACGCTCACCGGAAGTGTCCTAATCATCTACTCGGAGCTCCTACTTACTAGATATGGCAATAATTGGCTTAGTCTGAATTTAGATGTTTTGTATTTTTTATAGTACAGAGTGACGGGATGAGGAACTGAGCGTGTTCAGTATTGGTACGTAAAGAATCCGAATCATTATTAGCTAGCACTGCATAGCGCTTTCATCTTTATGCCCAACAATTTTGCGGGAAATATTCTCTTCAAACCGGAACACAGTGAAGTTTGATGACACAGATGAATTGCTTGGCGATAGATTTTTCATCGGCTGAGCTTCAGCGTCACGCTCGTGAATTAAAGAAATCTTCGGGTGAACTCGGGACCATGGTCATCTAAATCTGGTGGTCTTCTAAGCATGACCATCTGGTCATGCTTAGAAGACTTATTTAGACGACACAACATTGAAGATTTATTCAAGACTAGCAGCACCCTCCGGCTTCACAGGGGTAGTTTCTAAAGCGTGCTATCAAATTGTGAGTTGTAAGTTTTCACATCTATCGGCAGCCCCTATAACTGCCATTTTTTGTATAATGGGATTTACATACAAACTAAATTATGAAATTTCATATAAATTGTGTTAATTAGAGTATTGTAATAACTATAAAGTTTTATTCTATGTTAAGTTAATATTCGGCCGGCTCAAAAAAAAATTGGTTGTCTGTAAAGTCGGGTGGTTTACGGACGATAGTTTAACGTGACAACGTCATAACAAAACATTGATAGATGCGGGGCAAGGATACAATGAGCGTAACGGGACAATGAGCGTAACGGGACATAACGGGTAATTTTTCGTGCATGCAGCCGGCGTTCGTCGATTTATTAGACGTTGTCACGTCAAAAAGTTCTTCACGTATAAAAGTACAAGCAGTCTAAACGCCGATGCCACATCCAGTGCCACAACTATCACTAAGCTCATGGTCTATTAATAGGAACAGTTTAACTATGAAACACTGAAGTTTGACGGTAGTTCCGGGCCTGGGAACACCTGCGTCGTTTCAAACTCCAACTCAGCTGATCAAAGACAAAGGAATCCCATAAACTCTGATCCACTCGATGGTTTATCTGAACCCTAATTTACACTTCCTACCTGTGTTGCCAACTTTAAGAAACTAAAAGCAGCAAATTGTCACTAAAACAGTATTCGTCTTAAGTGTTCTTATTGTGTGATCGTCTTAGGTTACTATAGCAAGAAATATAATACGAACCACATAATTTATTTCACTGCTGAGTTTCTGACAAGGTGAAAGTGAAAGTTAAGTTTTGGATGATTTGTAAATTATTATGTAGTTGTATTCCACAGTTGTTTAATTTGTAATTATTATTTATCTGTATTCACTTTTTTCTAGTTTTCTGTGCTGAAAGCAACTAAATTTTAATAAGTAAATAATAAATGAAACTATGACTTTCGATGTTTTCATTCGGTGAAAATGTGTATGGAATAAGTCAAATGAGAATCGAAGCCATGCTTCGTGCATAGAATCCTGATAGATAACTATTATAGCTCTCCTAAGAAATATTACACTAAATAAATTATCATGTCTCTGACTAATGAAAATAACAAGATTTGTTTTCTTCAACCTAGAATTTCCTTTATTACCGTTCTAGCAGCGATCCGCGGCCTACTCGCGCAGTTCCTGTTCTTATTATTTTCCAGAGATAAAAATAGCCAATATGTTATTTCAGACTTTACTTACCGTGTTTAACCGGATCTGTTCAGCCGTTCCGATGTGATTGAGCAACAAACATATAAACATTCACATTACTCAAAGGTCAAAGAATACACGAGATAGAACCGGTCAAAATTTAAAAATATTCAAATAAGTGAAATTCAAAGTGAAATTAAGGAGCGTGTAAGGCCGTTGTGTAGTTTTGTCTATTTATTGTATGTACTCAAACCGATGGCAACATCAAGATCGAATTAAAAAAATAGCAATTAAAAAGCGGAAAAAGCAGCAAAACTGAAATCGGCAGTTTCTGGAAAATATACCTACTTGTAAAATAGTAGGACTGGTAACACTGTTTCTCTCCGTAAAGCCACTTTTACTCTTATACATTTTCATTCAGTACTACTATCGTATAACTGTCTGGCATTATAAAACTCTTGTTCATAAATGCGTAGTTCAATGTTTTCGCCAGAATACTATTAGTGGTAGAGGAAACCAAAGTAGTGGCGCACGTTACTTGGATATCTTACTTTGTAGCGACAAACACGTTCTTACTTCGACTCGATTTTTATTGATGTCAGATGGATGCTTTTGATTGTAGTCTCTCTATGTGATTCATTGCTCTTTTGTTGCACTTGTGTTTCTTTGATGTAGTTCCTTAAGATGTTTGAATTAGCTTTATTACAAATATATTTCTTCTAACTAATTATCTATGATCTAAGTTTAGCCTTTTCTGTAAAATAAAAGTCATTAAAAACTCGTTTTGATCTCGTGTCATTCCGATAATAGGACGTTTTGCTACTAGGTCATTTAGATCTTGTGTTGTTTTAATATGTCGGCCATTTTGCTTTTAGGTCCTTCCGATAGGTAAACTGTACAAAAGCAGAAACAAAATATAATACCTACATCAATATCACTTTTTAAAGTGGTTGTATTAAATTTTTGCTGAAATTTTTATACAAAAAAACGCAGTTTCAAATACATACCTAAAAATTAATGCCAGCTCTCGGAATATGTAGGTATATTTATGCTTAGTAAACAAATAATAAAGTAAATTTAACTGTAAATTATCATCATCATTATCACCAACCCATGTTCGTCCACTGCTGGATATAAGCATTTCCAATATTGTGCCACCAAATGCGGTCCATTTATAAATGTATTTTTTTTTTATTTATAAAATATCAACTGCAACCAGAAATCAATAAAATCGGAAATTGGTTGATATCAATACCTACTCACAACGCAAACCGTATCCCAACTATTAGTTAAATCAAGGAATTTTTTTTTTACAATGCTTGAAAAATTTCAAATTGTAGAAAAAAAATATATAAAAAAGTTTCTTACTCTTAATTACAACCGTTATTTTAGATATAACTAGAGGTAGTTAGTTACTTAAATTTAGGTAAGTAGGGTCTTGCCTTCTCCGAAGCGGACACGGGGGTGAGCCTTGAGGTTGCAACTTCAGACTCGCGTCCCGTCTCCACTGGAGGGCCTGGGGCGTCGGACGTTTAGGGCCATCCGGCATCCCACCTAGGGATAGGCCTTCGAGGAGGTGACGCGCCGCTGTTTTCCGGCGCTTCACTACAGCTAAATGCGGGGATACTAACACCCCTCGGAAGGCGGGTCCGCAAGGGCGGTGGCAAGGGTCATGGTCGTTTATAGGAATGCGAAAAGTGATCCCGCGACCCAAACCCCTGGCCATGCGGGAAAAATCTATACGGGTTTTAGTCGTTGTGTTGTGTCGAGATATACCTCACCAAGTCCCTGCATGGTGGGGATACATAAATGTGTTTCCCTCATGTAAAAAAAGGGTCATGTCTTCTGCTCTATCCCAAAGTTTGTTACGCAGGAGAGACCATCTGAAGCATGATTTTATTGAGCTCCGTAACCGACAGTTTACGGTTATGGAGCTCAATAAAATCATGCTCCAATCATCAATAAAAAAACGAATATCCAAAATAAAAATATATCCGTAACCGTATCCGGTTTACAAGATTCGGATTGTTTCGTGTAGAAATTACTTTTAGATGATAAGGCAATCGAATCAATAATCCTTCTCTGGTTAGTTTTGACTATTAGAGCTATGATTACGTGATATGCAATATACCATTTATGTTTATATTTTACTTCAATCAAACTAACGGATAATCTGAAAGAATTTTATATACGTAACCGTATCCAATACTGATATAATTTTGTTCCAATATCCAAATTCGTATCCAGATTAGAAATATCATATCCATAACATCATTAATGTGAAGCCAACTGTTATCTGAGGTTTATTAAAAAAAAAGTGTATAGTTTAAAACACTAGAAAAACACGCTTGCCGATCTTCCGGCTTAATGATCAAACCTTGAAACCTTATTGTGGCCAAAGTTCATTACAAGACTTTTCTAACAAATCCCAAACAGCTATCATACGATGTTCCATCATAAAGTTCCAGTTTATATCTTCCGGCCCCATCATCAGATTAGTTCGACTGTACCATAAATATTATTGTATTGTCATCGGAATTCACAGATTTCTAAAACAATGTCGGAACTACATACAGTTGCCATTTTTCATAACGCTACTACAGTCATTGGAAAATGGTTAAATTAGTTACCTTAGATTTAATTACCTACATAAGTACATACAGGTCGACCTAATAAAAGCGTGTTAAATAAAAGTGGTCAAGTGCGAGTCGGGCTCGCCCATGAAGGCTTCCGTAGCAGCAAGTAACATAATACAAAAGTTCTTGTACTTCGTTGTTACTATAATCAGTGTTTTAACAATAGTCAATTTATGACGTATTAAAATAAAACTACTTACTAGAAATCATTCAAACCAATTTTCATTGGTAGTTTACATGGTAACGTATATCATACACTTTTTTATTTTTGTTATTCTTTTATTTTAGAAGTTACAGGGGGGGGGGGGCACTTTTTACCACTTTGGAGGAGTCCCTCGCGCAAACTAAACAGTTTAAAAAAAAAGTTAGAAACCTCAATATCATTTTTGATGACCTATTCATAAATACACAACACGTATGGTATTGTTAAAAAAATGTTTGAGTTTCAGTTCTATGTATGGGACACCCCTAAAAATTTTTGTTTTTTTCTATTTTTTTGTAATCTAAATGCGGTTCACAGATTACATCTACTTACCAAGTTTCAATAGTATAGCTTTTATAGTTTCGGAGAAAAGTGGCTGTGACATACGGACGGACAGACAGACAGACATGACGAATCTATATAATATATAATCTAATCCCGTATTTTGCCATTTAAATAAATAAATAAATATTGATGGACAATTCACACACAACACCATCTGACCCCAAACTAAGCAAAGCTTGTGTGATGGCAGCCAGATAGCTGATATAATACTTACATAGTTTTAAATACATACTTATTATACATAGAAACACCCAGACACAGTGCAAACATTTGAATTCATCACACAAATATTTGCATTGGGTGGGGATCGAACCCACGACCCTCGGCTTCGCAGGCAGAGCTACTACCAACTAAGCTACTAGGGCACTATTTGGCTACGGAACCCTAAAAAGGTATTTTTTTACAATATTTTTAAAATAAGGAACACATCAGGTACATACTCGTACGACGGTAGCCTATCGTAACTTATTATCTATAGCTATACTTACTAATATTATAAAGCTGAAGAGTTGGTTTGTTTATTTGTTTGAACGCTAAGATCTCAGGAAGTACTGGCCCGAATGGAAAGATTATTTTTCTATTAGATAGTCCATTTATCGAAGAAGGCTATAGGCTATTATAGAACATAACGCTACTATCAATTGAAGCGGAGCATGAATCAAGAATGTAACAAAAACGGGAAAAAACATTCCTTTTTAAGAGTTTTCGTAGCGTGCTTTGACCACAGGCTAAGTAAGAGATACACTTGACATGACAGCATGACAGTGATTACGTCAACTTCAACTTCAAATTTTTATTTTGCTACCATTCGGTTATGTCACCGTATAATTTCGCCAATGTCAAAGATTGCGTCATTGAATATAAACCTTTGTCAATCCAATTTGTTTATAAATCTGAGTTGGTACGACCAATTTCCGACAAGTGGGGTAGCAGGTAGCTGAAGAGGTTTTTTGTTTGAAAGCGATATTATCAGGAATGACTGAACCGATTTCAGTCATTCTTTCACCGTTGGATGTATACGGGATCCCGATGAGTGCTATATAATATACCACGGGCGAGTAGCAAGCCGGGGCGGACATCTAGTCAATTATACTCTAAAACTCATACTAAAAAGGACAACCACCGACGGAACGCCTGGGCCTTACCTAGACTGAGAACTGTTTTTGCCCAAAATTCCTTCTCCTTCTATGGGCCATATCTCTACCAGAGACTTGACCAAACATTAGACTTGCTGTACTTGTCGCGTTTTATTGCGAGGAAGAAAATAACGTCATGGCTATTGACCCTAGGGTACTTGAAAACAGAGAAGTTATTAAGCATTGAAAAGTGATCATAGTAAATATTATCGCGCTTATTTAATTTACCTACTTGTAATTTATCGCCGTTGTGTTAGTTGTAACATTTGTAACATTTGATTTAGTGTTTGTGTAAGTTCTTGAGGCTTATTAACCCTGAGTAGAAATGTATCTTTGGCTTGTGTTTTTTTACCTTTTGTTTGTATTTTTTAATTTTTCAAGTCTTAAAAAAAGGTCTAGTGGAGAGCCTGAAACCTACGACACAGGACAACCTAGTGTGGGTTTCAGT